>JARQSV010000288.1:68297-185826 GCA_030142285.1 Calameuta idolon | reverse complement strand
AATACGTAAAATGGCCGTTACCCAGGAAGCGTCCTTTCTTCGTGGTAAATCGCACCCTCGGCACGTCCAGCGAGATTTCTCACCCCGCGGCAGACAGCGGTTTCCCGAGGTACGTCGACAGCTCTAAAAGAGCCTTAACCCTGACCGTAAGGGTAGAAGCGGTTTATCGGAGGGGTGGATCGACCGGTTGGGCACTTTTTTTTTCGTCGTGAGGTGGCTTCATAAAATGGCAGTAGGTATAACGGCAAAGAAGGGGTAGACTAACGGCAGACAGCGGCTGTGGGGGCGGTGACCGGCCGCCAACGCGAATCAATACCCGCAGGAACAGGAACCACCAACCTACGAGGAGAATCCGAGAGGGACAGAGAGAAAGAGAGAGAGAGAGAGAGAGAGAGAGAAGAAGAGTGAGCTGCCGAGCGAGAGCGAAGGGGAGAAAGAAAGAATAACAGGAGGGTTGCAGTAACATATATCTATATAACGGCACGATTAAGGGATGAGAAAGTATAAGAGAATTTTCATAGCCATTATATGCAAGGGAGAAATGATGACGACGACCGAATGAAAAACTAGAAGAAGAAACGAGAAGACGCGAAGCAGACAGAAAAATGGACGGAATGCATCTTTGGTCATGGGGATTTCGCATAAATCGAAGCGACGCCATTGAGCGTCTCGGCCCGAGAGGATCGGAGTATAGACGGGGGGAGGCTGTAGGACGGAGAGTCAAAGAGAGTCCAGAGAATCACGAGAATTCGCCGAGGCTGGAAGACAAACGCTCTATAAATACACGACCGACCGTGAGGAGTCACGTCGATGCATCGCGACCGGAATATCGTCCTCGGATGGCTCCACACGATTTCCGCGAGGACTCTAAGGCTCCTCTCACAGTGTCACACTGCATCGACCTTCGCGATCTTCGCGACAATTCGTCCCACTCTTAAGGACGCGGAGCGTCAAGGAGCCTTGTGCACTTTTATCGCGGCTGCATTCACATCGGTGCTGCCGTCCGTCCTCTTCCCACACCGTGTAGACGTAGGAGCCAAAGGAGTAGAGTAGGTACCCTCGCGATTTGGCGGCCCGACTACGTCTGTCTCACTCTGACACGTGCAAGTGCCAATCGCTCCGTCTCTCTCGCACTCACGGCCGGTATGGAAAAGTCACGAAATCCAAGGTCCGCACCTTCTCCGACCCGTCGGCTCCGTTCCAGTTCAGAAATAAAAGATACCAACAAAGCGTCACGGAGCTCCGTTGTTAGCGAAGTCAGTAGAAAAACTCGAATTTCTGTATTACTGGCTGTGTCCAGCTTGGCTACAGCGGACATCAGAGTGAGGTCCAGCTTATCGGAGTATAGAAGCTGCTGAGCAGACTGGTTCGCCCAGTAACCTCGCACACCGGGCTGGCTCAGCGCCGAGTATCTTCGCCGGGTATCCTGAGCCAACAATCGAGAGGTTCCTCACACTTTCATCAAAGACAACCACATTCCTTTCCTCGTTTATGCCTTTCCTCCTTCTCCCTGTTGGCTGGACCGAGTCGGCGGAGGAATCTCTTTATTCCTAAGAGGGAAGGTAGGGCCAATCTCGATGATTTTTTCGAGGACTTCCGCGTGATGGTGCGTGTCGGACCCACTAGGACAGGAGCCAGTGGTTTGGCCGAGAGGTCTAGGTCAGGATCTCACACTCGAGGAGTCGGGATCGTCCGAGAGGTCGGGAGTTCATTAAGGAAAGTTCTCCGTCGCGTCGCGAGGGAAGGCAGTTGTTCCCTCGAGAACCTCCGGGATTCCTGTCCTATTGCCGGGAACGGTGCAGCCTGATCCCTCCCACCCGTTTCCAGGCTCTCCCACCCTGGCTCCGTGCCTGTGTGTCTGTTTGGACGTATCTGTGTGTGCGCGCGCGCGAGTGGATGCATCTGTGTGGGTGTGACACGTCCCGGAAAGTGATACCCTGGCTGATGCACAATAATGATTCGGCGAACACGACACAAGGGAAACTGGAGCAGAGCAGAGATAGGCTGCGCGTTTACGCCGATAAGCTAAACCACGTCGTAACTATAGATTAGCTGTCGCCATTAGGAAACCTGTCCGTAACGGTGAGATACGTGGACTCCGAATAAACTTTCCGAGTTTCTAAGATGAGTCCTTGGTAATAACTGAAGAGAGTAGTAGAGAGATAGAGAAATATTAAAAAAAAAATACAAGAAGAAGACTCACCATGGATACTACCGGCGGTGGAGGATTTCCGTTTCTCAGAGCCCCCGGTTGCTGGCTCGCCGCGGGATTCAGATTGTCCTTAGCCTGCTGCATGGGATCGGCGTGCAGTGCCTGTTGCTGTTGCTGCTGTTGCTGCTGATGTTGCTGGAGTCCTATTCCTGCCTGCGGACTACCCAGACCCGCTGGCGCACTGTCGGGAGTGCTCACTTGTCTCGCGATCTTCCGATAACTCTGAAACGTCAGAGAGAGAAAAAAACATAAGGGATGCTTTCGACTTTTCAACGTATATAGAAACACGGGTTGTCGTGATATCTACTTGGCGAGATTTAAAGGGCCACACCGACGTCTTTCGAGTACAACCGTGTGACCCTAATGCTAAAAATATCTGGCTGCCCGAAGTAGGCCGCTGCTCGCTCAAACGCTTTCCATAGTTCGACCGACAACTGACTGACAACTATGGCCGACTTTACGAGGTCTTGACAATTATTATGGAGTCGATTCTCGCGTCTTGATAAGGTAGAATCGCCTCCCGATTATCAGACGCGAACGTCGCCCATCGAGGAATCGCGCTCGCGCTTTCTCATCCACCAGCATTTCCTTTGCAAGTGACACCCTCGAAAATTCATCTTAATCACTTGTACCAATCACGTTTCCAGTCAGCTCGAAGTTTATGTGGAAGCTGGTATGTTGGCGCCCTAGAGGTCTAGAGGCTTGTATGCGTCTGCCGAGGAAGTATAAATAGGCAAGGTCTCGGGCCCACGCTAAGCTTGCCGGGAGAGTCAAACGCGTTCAGAGATCTTGCGTCTTGACTTGTCCCCTACCGAGAGATTTTCTCTGGACACGTGGATCTCAGATTGAGAGACAAGTGACAATAGTTTTGATTTATAGTGAAAAATGAAATTTTGCCCGAGATCATAGTGCCAGCAGTCGTCCATTGAGATGATCAAGAGAACATCGGTTCAGTCAATAGTTGCATGTAATGGAATTCTGAGCCGTAATTTCTTTTTAATTCCTTCTAAACGTCCCAGTACGTTGGTACGTTGGTACGTTGGTAGGCGTTCTCGCAAAATCGATTTCGCGAAAGACCACCCAAGAGCGGAGACTATTTTTATCGCGAATTTATCTGCCCGTAGCTGTAATGACTTTAGAATGACTGCTCCTACCCGAAGAACGGACATCGAAGATACTTCTTGTGACGAAGCTTCCTAATCGAGTACAGGGTAATTATCGTAGTCATCTTCTTGCAGATGGGAGGACCAAGTGTCTATGGATAGCCGGAGTGAAGCTGCAGGCCAATTAGTCGTAAACCATTTGACGCTGGCAGCGAGTCCTCCCCGTGTGCTCCCTGAGGTTTCTTTGCTGGATGAATTTCAAAGGAATTTAGAAAAAGTCACAACGCGGCTTGTCTTTTAATAAGGAGACTCTGTCGATTTAACGAGGCGAACGCATCCTACGTTTTTCGGAATGTGTGGCGAGACGCCTTAAGTATGTAAACGTGGATACGGGAGGTCGGAAATAAATTCGCCCGGGGGTCAGTAAAAATCCGTAGTCGCGCGTCTTCGAGCTTTTTATTCGCGCGACTCTTTTAATTTTAATGGCTGGCTCCCCTAATGACGCGTAAAGCGCCGGAGAAGAAAGGCCCCAAGAAATTCATTAAACTTCACATTTTTTGTTTCCACTCTTTCTCTCTCTCTCTCTTTAAGCCTGGCAAAAAAAATCTCCCGCAGAGCGAAGCATAGAAAGCGCCGTAGAAAGGGCTCGGCGATGGACCCGGAGGCTGGAGAACGCGTGACAGGAAGTTCCAACGTGCTACTTTTTTCCTTCCTAGCTGAACCTTCGCGCAGCGCACTAACTCTACGCGAAGATGCGTATCCACGTGCGCTACCGTGAGAATCCTTAGAGCGAATTTTGCTCCTTAGAAAAATTTCAATTTCCAGGGTTAATTAGGTAAAAATTTTCCACTCGTAATTTAATACGCAGCATCCGGTTCTCTCCTTGAGATCCTTGCAAGTCCTGCTTTGTCTCCCCCTTTATCCACGTGTTTTCACGGTTGCCAAAGGAAGATCGGAATTCCTATTGGCGCGTCAATCATCTCCGAGAGACGTAACGAAAAACCTTCGGATAGTTTTTCAGGCTGCTCAATGATGTGGAGACGAGCCTAGCCGGAGGCAACCGGCGTAATAGGCGACCGTTAGGGTGAACCTCCCCCTGTGGATCAGCCAAGGGATTCGATACGCGTTCCTCGGGTACCACGTGGGTAGACACGTGGCAGATCGTACTACGAGTCCGTCAAAGGATAATAGCTCCCCATTGGTTTCGCGATTTGCAATTCAGGAACCCCATCCGCATACACCTGGCGGATGACAGGGAGTCCGGCTCATTTTCAAAATGATCTGTCAGGACGCACGTCAGAAGAATTAAGCCGAGAGTCATTAATTTTGCGCTTCGATGATCCCGAAAGCAATTCTACCTGAGAGATCTGGTATCCCGGTGCTAGGCTACAGGCTGAGCCTAGTGTCCAGTAAATCCTAGAACAGCCTCCGCAGGAAGACTTATTCGTGTCGTTGATTGTTATCAGTGACGAATTCGTTCGGTTGGCACCACTGGATACTCTCAGGACCTGCCGTGTCCGATTGAGAATCAAGAATCGAAGGTAGTCGCGCGTTTCGCGCCGTGACGCGCGCCTGCTAACAGTATAGGGCATTCTGACCTGAATTCTTCGATAGCACACGGACTGTTGCGCAACGCTACAAACTCCATTTTACGCGTTTCGTTATTTGGTAAGGGCCATGGACTAGAGTCGAGCGGAGTTCTGTATAATCACGAAGGCCGAGTACAGTTGCGGAATCGCTCTTATGTAATAACGTAATGTAACGCGATAGTCGTCGTCGAGAGACGAGAACGATACGACGATAGGAACTTAAGTTTGAAAAATTCTTCGAGGAATTTTAATAAAAATTTCAATGAAATTTACCAGAGCCAGAAACACGTGTGGTCCGTGGAGAAGTGACGTTTGAGGTTTTGGAGCATCGCCTCGGGTA
This sequence comes from Calameuta idolon, assembly GCA_030142285.1. Classification (NCBI taxonomy): domain Eukaryota; kingdom Metazoa; phylum Arthropoda; class Insecta; order Hymenoptera; family Cephidae; genus Calameuta; species Calameuta idolon. The sequence goes on along the minus strand of JARQSV010000288.1, from coordinate 180,582 downwards.
GCTCATCGATATAAAATAGACACCGTATGGATACCCGCGAGCGATGGTTGTTTATCGAAATTACAATGGGGATCGATGCTTCGATTCGGTGGTACAAGAAGCGTCCCTCTGGGCAGTCGAGTGTGCCGTATCGAGTGCAGTACACTCCCACGTCCAATCAAGTAAAAACTCACTCTCTGGGAAGGCCAGCCAGTCGAGTCTGGCAATGAATCACGTGGCGAAATTGCCGGATTGACGAGTCCACAACACTGTTCCGCTGGATTATTCGCTGACAATGTTCGATAAAATCCTGTCGAATCACAAAGCGATTAGATATCGCTCACAGCAACGTTCACTCGAGTCAGTCACTTGGCGGGGCTTGGTCTCGTTCATCCAGGACACCCGTTACACGCCCGGGAACTCACAGACGTACGGACGGTGCATGTACACGGTGGCTCGAAACTCACGATCAGCTGATCCACACGACTCTCTCGAAAGGAAGCCAAGCGCGTGCACCTTCTGTTCGCTTAGAGGGGCGCGAAGAGCGAGGAAGACCGGCGCAGCGTTCCACGTGGAAAGAGACTCTGTTTCTCTGATTTTAAGAGGCTATCACACTAAATCCATCGGCGAAGAGAACCCGCGTAAAAGGGACGCTGCTTTGAAACTTGAAGGAATTCTCGATCGAGTTTCGCGAGACACTTTCCCGTGCGGGACTCGATGAAATCTCGACTGGCCGTGCACCGAGTGGAGGTGGACGTGGTGGGAAGAAGGGAAGGAAAAGGAGGCGGTGGAGGAGGTCGAGAGAGAGAGAGAGAGAGAGAGAGAGGCCGAGGGAGAGAGGGATACGAAGGAAGAGGGAAAAGAATAAAAAAGAAGCGAAGAGAGGAAGCGGGAGAAGGAGAAGGCGAAGGAGGATAAATCGAGGCCGGTAACCGCGCGCTCTTTTCGTATCCACCGCGTATATTCGAACGTATCGTGTCCCTCGTGCTAGCGTAAATACGTGCGTTCGTTCGTGCGTCCCGTACAACTCGTCTCGGGTTCAGCATCGGCTACCAAGTGGACGAGGTCGCTATCACGAATTCCAGCATAGCCCGTGCGCGTTATCACTCCTCGTAGATCCGTTTTGTATTATCGGAGCGAGTTCCCTTGATTCCCGAGGACTTTGGTTCGATGCTCGTGGCACTCCCTCCCTCTCTCTCTCTCTCTCTTTCTCTCTTATCTGTCTCTCTCAAGATTTCTCTATTTCCGTTGCACCACGTTCTGCTGCACGTCACACTTGGCTGCGCCACACCCACGAGACCGTTGAAGAAGGAGGATCCCGACGACGACGAGGGAGTCCGGAGCAGCACGGTGCCACGTATTCGCGGCCGTCACTCTTTGGCGCGTTTCTCGCGATAGCGCGCGCCTGCGACATCAGAGAGAGAGAGAGAGAGAGACAGAGTGAGAGAGAGAGAGAGAGAGAGAGAGGGAGCGCAAAGCCGGGCCCGCTCATTCGCCCGCGTCGCGGCGCTTTTCTGTGCCTCGTTCAAAATCAGACACCGGTACCGCACGGGGACGATTCTTGATGAACAACTGGAACCAGGACGCCTTCCTCCTTACTATTAGCTTCCGCCGATTTCCTCCGGAAGTTCCCGTCTCTTTCCTGATACTCCAGTCTATCTGGCTACTTTTCTGCTTACTTGTCTGCCTGCTGCCTGCCTGCCTGCCTGGTTGGCTGGTTGGCTGGTTGGTTGAACCGCGCGGCGCCGCGTCAAGTGCGCGCCTTTGCGTCTTCGTCTCCTTCTCCGCCTCCGCTGCTACCACCTCCACTACCGTCAGCACGACGAGTACAGGCAAGCAGGACTAGCACCAGTACCAGCACGACCATCCACCACCACCAGCAGCGGCAGTGCTAGTAGTAGACCTTACCACCTCCACAAGCTTTCTCACTGACTGCCGCTCGGAAACGTTCGTGCCTTTCCGTCTCGCTCGCCCACACTACTTCGCTTTTCGTTTCTTCCGATACATAAACATTTCTCCCCGCCGTCCCGCTTCCCCTCGCTCCTCTTCTCCTTCCTACTCGCGCTTCCCGCCATCTCCTCCCATCTGCATCCACGTCCTCGTCTCTCCGTCTCTCTCTACACCTTTGTCCAGGAACCTTCGACGGGGACTTCGACTCTCTTCTCCCCTACCTAGGACTTAAACTGTAGAGAGTCTGAGCATGGCGCACCCCCCTCTCTTTCTCTCTCTCTCTCTCACACACACGAGTCTCGAGCACGGTCGAACGGCCTCCCCGACGACGACTCACCACGGTAGCCATGGCGATGCCACTTCCTCCTGAAACTTTATTTTCTAATTTTTCTTTTCTTTTCCCCTCGTGCACCCTCGACTTGATTCACTGAAAACGATTTTCCTCGAGGACAGAGACAACCGGTGCTGCCCTCTGGACCCAGTGAAGGGTGGCTGATACGTTGCTAGAGGATCACCTGGATAACCTCTCGATGAGGCACAGGGGTCGCTTCCTCGGATCACCGAGGGCTCTTCGAGGGTTCGTTTATTAACGTTGGCTGCAACAAGTTGCAGACCCCCTTTGCCGCCTCTGAATGATACTGGCTCTGGCTCTGGCCTGATGTGCCCTCGGCACCCCTCGTCTTTCAACGAAATCGAGAGCATCGTCGCCCCCCCCCCCCGCTCTCTTTCTTTAAAGAGTGACTCACAAATTCGCCATCCCATCCTCAAAACTCAATTATTCACTTTGAGCAGCGGATCAAATTCTCAAATAGTCCCTTGCCTTCGCTTCCCGAAGACGATAAGAAAATCCACCGTTGAAATTTCATTGATACTATCGAAAATCGAAAATGACACATAGCGAACGTTAAACTTTAGAACGAAGGCCAAGTAACGGGAGGCCTATTAATAGCAAGGGATCTTTCGGTCTAGGTGATTAATGGCTTTCTTTATCTAGACTTTCTCGAGCCGTGGAACGATTATCTTATCGCGAAGGGCGCCACGATAAGATAGTCGAGTCACGATTCCGAATAATGCCTCCAGGTAATATGCTCAGGGACTTCCTTCGATTCGTTTGATACTTTCGATACCCTCGACATCCACTCCAAAGCACCGTAATTTCGATTATTATTTTACTCAATGGGAATCCTTGTCAGATGGGCTTCTGATTTCTTAACGATGTTCTCGAACCGACCCCTGTTCCTCTTAACGATTCATCATAACGGGTGTCAATAGTCGAAGGATCGGTTCATCGGAAGCGGAAGCCAGCGGAAGGAAGGTGTCTCTTTTGCGATGTGGTCACTTCGGCATGATGCACGAGAGAGCGAGAGAGAGAAGGGATGCCGAGGGAGGGGAGGTGGTTCCCGATAGGAGAGCGGAAGCCTAATGGCTTGCAATTTATGACGTCATCAGCCAGTAATTAAAATCTCGTTAATCGTCGTAAATTACGAGATCCCGCGTCGACAGCAGGAACCAACGTCCGCGTAACATATCGAATAATTGGCCGATACCGTTGAAAGGGCACGTTGACGTGTTTCCGGGTTATAAAAAAAAAATGGGAAAAAAATTGAAAAATCATTTACGAAAAGTGCACTCCGTGCATATCGGAGGAAAAGACAGAGTTCAGGGAAGCAGCAGCTGCGAACGAGACGAAAAATAAAGTGGCAATTCGCACGATTCTCCAGGGTCGATATTCCTCTCCATTGCCGGCGACATATTGTTTGCGAATTCAAGATGGCGCAGCTGAGGTAATGCAATTTAGCTGCCGGCAGTGCTGCCTGCCGCGCGCGCCATACCTCCAACTAATTATTTGCAGCTAAAGTGCGACACGCCATAACTCAGACTCCCGACCAATTTCCCAATTCCATTGCGGGATACGAATTTATAATCGCAGGGTCATACGGCAGCGGGCGGAATGGTTCGACGAACTCGCGATGCGGCTACCGTATAGCGGAGTAGATTCAAAAAGGTCGGATGAAAAAAGGGCGCCTCTGCTCGGGAAATAAAATAGCCCTCGGGAATATATATGTACATACACCCCAGGCTGCGATGACACGTGCGGCACACATGCATGTCGCTTCAGGGGATCGATAAATCGTTCCTCCTCCCCCTGGCACCCCTGCTGCTGCTACACTCCTCGTGACGCTCTTGTTGCTGGAGGTGCTTGAGGCCTTGGAGGTGGCAGTGGGAGGTGACGCTCCTCCCGCGAGCGGAGGGTGCAAAGGTTGCGACGAAACACCAAAAGAAATACGATACTATACATATTTCATTGACAGTCTTCTTGGGGATTTTGGCGACCCTGGGGAGAAATCTTTGCGCTTTCTGGTTCTTTGCCAAAACGTGGAAACACGAGGGGCGGAAGTGACGTCAAAGGGAGACGAGGGAGTAATCAGAATATGATAAGGACACGAGGAGGTGCAGTCTTGACAATTGGTATCGCGACTAAATGGGATCTAGAGCGTCGGGACGCCTCGAGGAAGACGCTGTGCTGGATGGAGGAGACGGTCTCGGGAGGGGTTCAGAAGGTTCAAGTGGGATTCGCATGGGAAATGCAACGGGGGTTGGACTACAGTTGCAACCTGAACCACCAGGCGTCCGGTCGGCTTAAGCGGGGAAAATTTTAAACATGGCGGTGCAGCACGGACAGGCGCACCACAGACCGATCAATAGCGCCTTGTTTAATATCAGTTCTCAAACTCTGTACAGCCAGCGTCAAGATCGCTTCGTGCGAATCTTACTTCTGGGATTCCTTGGACTCTACTTCTTGGACTTGTCTGTTTTACTCTTTCGTTCATTGGATTTTAGGTCTTCGAAGACAGCGAGAGAGAGAGAGAGAGAGACAGACAGATAGAGAGAGAGAGAGAGAGAGAGTCGGAAATCCTCGAAGAGGCAGACGAATCGCCTGGAAAGCGGAAGTTGCCGCTGCTTCTGTCAGTTGCGCGATTTATCAATTTATACCAGAGGGAGAGTTATGCAAAAGTTGGATAAGTACTTTCTCCATCTGTCGACTCTAGACATCGGGGCACGGAAGTTCAAGAGGGTTCCCACCTCGAGGAAGTTGAAGAGGCTTCCCTTTCGAAATAATCAGAACTTGTAATTAATACTCTCGGAGAAAGTGAAACTCCGAGGAGTTCCTCTCATTGATCCGCGAAGATTCGAATGTAACGTAGGTAAATCTAATAAAAGGAACAGATTTTCTCTATGAAGGATCCAGTGTCTAAAGTTGGATAATACAAACTGTTATCGCGACATTCGAGTACCATTGACGTTTGCTCGGTAAATTCTTTGAGCTTCACTTTCAATTGTATCAGCCGTTCGTATCGTCACTATCGGTAACGCATCTTGGTTGTCAGTCAAGTTCGAATATGGAAACAAAGAGGGAAGCGCGTTCGTAAAGACTACGTACTTGAGTACATATATACTTTTCAGGTGGTAAAAAAAGAGAAAATAACAAAAAGTAGGGATGCTGTGAGATTCTGATTCTGTATGACTCACCCTGGTCGCACCCTTGCCTCTACCGCGGCCTCTCTCTCGAAAAGCTCCCTCGCCCGTTTGCAGGTGGTACAAGTGCTGAAACACAATTGGACGAAAGCCGTTAATCAATGGAAAGTACGTGAAGTCCTTTGAAGGGAGAACTTTAGCAATCGCCGAAGGGAGCCGACGAGGTTCCTGGCAGCCTCGTAAAATCAAGGCGCCCATATAATCTCAATTGGACTCGTTAAGTCCAATAGAACCCATAGAACCCATAGAACCCACAAGAAAAGTCTCACGACTACGAGCTGCGTAATCGAGAAAGGCGTTATGTGCTTCGTATAATTGACTGGACCACATAGAATTTTCGATTTCCGGATATACTCGGAAAATCTCTTCAGCTGGACGCGGATTATCCTTCGAGGTAGATGACACAGGGTTTCAACCATACCCGACCCCCTGGGAAATTAGATGAATGCGCTGAAGCTAGACATGCACAGTCGATAAGTAGAAAAAATTTTAAGTAGCTACTGATTTAAAAAAATTATAAATGCATTTTTCAATAAGAATGCATTTCGTATAACTGCAGCGAGGTAATCGTGAAAATTCAATTGTGCATCAGGCGAATGCATTCCTTTCGCAAGGGAAGATGATAAGGGACACACGAAAACTGCATTATCGTCTGCGAGCTCTGGGAAAATTATCGGCGCTTCGAGAAGCGCATTCACGCTTACCGACAGTCGGAGAAAGTAGAGTCACTCGCACCTGGCAAAGGGGCTAATGGACTTTACCGACCATCGGGTCAGACAACCCCTCCGGTTTTCCCATGCTCGGCTAAGGGCAAAATACGAAATGCGCAGGCGCCCCGGGGAAAATAAGAGAAAATTGATTTTTTGCGCGACCCGCTCAGAAAATTAAATTATGACCCATAGGAACTGCGTAAAAAAAAAAAGAAGAAGCCAGACGACAACTTTTTATCGTTTGGAAATGGCGCGTCTTCGCAGCTCGAATAAATTCGCGAATTCGTTCCTTCTGAACGATGGCGAAGGACGTTGATTTCCGCAGGCAAGAGGCAGTGGGATTCGCGTTTAATTCGCGAAATAACCTTCCCTTCGTTTAATACGATATATTTATCTTAGCCCCGTTAATTTAATATAAACCGCGGAAGTTAAGGCTCCTCGTTTATTTACTCCAGAGAAACGGCGCACGCTGGCTGCGACTTCGTCGAGGACCCTCTCTTTCTCTCGCCACTGCTTTCTCTCTCTCTTTCTCTCTTTCTCTTTCGTAAACTGGATGGCTGCTCTCCCGAGGTTCCAAGCAGCCTCTAATTAACGTCGATTCCCTGGGTAAATCTTTTGGATCCAGGACTGCGAAGGACCAGCGTCTCCATCGCGAACGGCCGTCCTTCCTGGACCAAGGAGTCGCGTCCTTATCGAATGACAATATAGAAAAGCAAAGTCGATTCTCGAGCCAGTGAATATCGAGGTCTGAGGTAAAACATCCCCTGTGCGATGCACGCGTGAACGATTATGGTCTAATTCCTTTGTACACGCGTTCCTAACTCTAACTATCCAGCTAGCGACTCCTCTGGCAGAGGCCGTCTCTCTCTTTCTTGTCTCTCTGCTTGCCTGCTCGCAGCTTGCCTGACTGACTGGCTGTCTTGGTAAAGCACCTATAGCAAAAGTAGTCGCGTAGTCGATAAGTACACGCTCGAAAGACAGGGGTGTGTCGCAGCCCGTTTCTCCTCCCTCCTTCCCTTTAACCATTCCAGCAGACCCAGTCGCACTACCGACAGCGGCAACGACAGGAACAGAAAGTTCCAAAGCGAAAGAAGAGCATCGGCATCCAGTAGCGGTAGCGGCAGCCGGAGCAAAGCAGAGCACAGCGGAGCAGAGCAAACAGTGTACCCAAGTGACACACAAGGGGCCAGGTATAGCCTGGAGTAAAACCACCTCCCCTTTTCATAGTTCCGCGGAGATGCAAGGCAAATGTCAATATCGACAATGCATCGCTGAAAGAGGTGCACTTGGGGCGCGAATGAGGGCGTAATTAATTGAGGAAGCGTAGGAATTCTCAGGGGCTCGTTAGCAGGCGTTTTCCACCCTCTGTGCAAGGGAGATGAACCAACCAGCCATCCTACGATCTTCCCTGCCTCCCTGCCTCCTGCCTGACTGCTACCCTCTTTGCTTGCTACACTTTACTTCCTTCCTCTCCACGTGGCTCTGCTGCCCCTGTCGCCCTGGCAGCATCCTGCAACGGCTGCGGTCGTCGCGGAGGCGATTCCGCGGAAGGAAGCCCTTTGGAAAGTCAATCGAGTTCGATGCGGAAGAAGCAGGCAGAGCCGGGGAGTAAAACGTAAGTGGACGTGAAAGTGCAGGGGATGAGGAGGAGGCGTCGCGACGCCGATCTCCTACCCTTTCGCTCGACTGATCGGAATACAAAGAACCGGCCGAGTCTGTTGGGCGCGAGAACGTCTCCCGGAGCATATTTTAATTTTCTGATGCCAGCAACCGAAAAGCCCTGCGCAGCCTGGGCCCTATGAATTATTTAAAAAAAGGCTCCCGAAAACGCGTGCCTCGCCTGCAAACTGGTTCGATGACACTATCTGCGTGGCGAGATCTTAAAAAATACAACAACTTTTGGCCACGTCGACTTCGGAATTCGCGAAAGATCCTTCGCGCCTCCTGCGGCTGATCTTATCTCGCTACCGGAGTAGTCCTTCTTCTCCTTTGAGCGTCGTCGAGTCCTTTTACTAAATTTACCCGAACAGCTCAGAAACTTGAACCTCCACGTGCTCCTCCCTGATCTCGCTGGATTCTCGATTTCCGTCCTTCGCTCGCGCGGTCTGCCTGTCCGACTTTTCGCGTGTCTTCCTGTCTTTCCTGCCTTGTCGCGCGAGCGACAAAGCCATGCGAACGCGGCGTACACTCAGTGCCCAATTAGAAGAAGCACGCGCGATGCACCAGCTGTCGCGATTGGACGATAAGCTAATTAAAATATTTCGTAAATACGTTTGTCGGTTTTTTTTTAAAAAAAAAGCGATCCCACTCCCTCGATAAGGAATATGCTTTATGCCAGACAGAATTCTAGCACGCCTTTGCGTAATTCCGTTAAGGCGTTCACGGGGCCTCGAAGATGAAGAAGAAGAGCCAAAGGCGAGTTTTCAAGAGCACAAAAGGCGAAACAGGTAGCTGCGACGTAATAATCGAAAAGGACTACCGTTCCCTCGTTCCTTCGTTAATGTCCGTCTGGCTTGTCCGGGCTGTCCGGGCTGTCGCAGCTACTATGGAACTTTATGAAAGCCTACTAATGTAGACTAAACACAGAAACGTTTTCAAATAGCGAAGGAGAGGAAACAGGATGGCAGCAGCCGGCCGGCGTATTTGTTTAACGCTCGATGACACCGAACATTTGCCCCAGAACTTCAAATTATAACCAAACACGTCCTCGAGATGAGCTACGATTATTCTTTGCGCGCGGTTGCCGTTTGTCAAACCAAGAGACACTTCAGAACGTTCCTCCGTCTCCGCCGTCGACGTCTATGACGAGGGACATTCGAGTCGACGCTTCGGCAGGCGTCCCGGCTGCAAGTGGCCCCGCAAATTCGAGCTTGTCTAGTTGGCCAGTCCGGCCGATTCTCGTTCCGGCGTGCTGCTCCTTTTCGGAAACTGGTTCTCTCGATCGAAATTCGTCGCGGCCGTGTATCACAGCTGTCGAGCGGCATTGCCGAGACTCGCGGTCTTCGCTGGCACCAGAAAAGGTTCTGATCGAAGGAAAGGAGCAGTAAAGAAAGAAGATAGACAGAGCGAGAGAGATAAAGGAAGATAAGGAGAGAAGGGATGGAACCAGGTCTTAAACTACGGAGACCAAAATTCAAAATAGTCCAATTTCCGTCAAAGCCGACGTGGCAAGCCGTTTCGCGGTCCATTGAATCTTCGAATTTTTATATCGTCCCGTAAAAACTCGCCATTGTCCTGGGGATCGTTTCCCTTCCGTCCTAGTCTAGGTATACGACTTGTGTGTCGCCAACTCAATCTACCAGGAGCCAGACAGCGACGGGAGTTTAAAGAATTTTTTTTTTTTTTTTTTTTTTTTTCTTAATTTACACAAGGCAAATCGATCGAGGATTTGGCAGACATTTTGCCGTCCATCCACGCGCACGTAATTTTAAGTATCTTTCAGAAGTAAATACTCGAAATTGACGTTGAAGCCGAATTTCTCGACTGACTTTAATTTCGACAAACCATTTCACTCGCGACAGATGGTCGGCGGCCGAAAGAGCCGTTGCTCCCATTAGAACGTGGACGGTTAAAAAGTACATGGGCGCTGAATAAGGAGGAGGAGGAGGAGGAGAGAGGGAGAGACAGGTAGTTCGGGAGGTGGGAGGTGGAAGGAGGTAACGATGAAAATCATACAACGTCCTGTCGCCAGCTTCGCGAGTCCGCTGCTTCCTGGCGGCAACCGTGTGGATTTATGTGCGAATCCCCCCGGCCGGCAGAAGGCGCGGAGTTAGGTAGTATGTCAAAGGGCGCAGTGCCAGTGGGTCAGGAAGCATCCAGCGGCAGAGAGAGAGAGGGGGTAAGAGGGCGGAGAGAGAAAGAGAGAGAATCGGATTTCACTGAAGAAAATAATACGAGTAAATTGCGTAAATCGCTTCGATTCTTCGGCGCAGAGTCGCCGTCGTTTCCATCGTTTTGAACGCTTCGATCGTTTTCATCGCCAGCAGCAGCAACGAGGAGCGGGAGGAGGAGGAGGGGCGGGGGGGAGGAGGGGGGGGGCAATGGTCGAGGAAGAAAGAATAATAATTTTGAATTATCCCCGCATCGCCGGGCAGAATTGATGACTCTGGCCATTCGCCACACATTTGTGCAACGCCCGAAAGCATTTTCGAAGGCGAAGGGAAGGCGAAGGACCGGACGATCGTATTCTCCCTTTCGGCGCTGTAAAGTCACGAGGCCTTGCTGCGAAATCCGATATCACCAACTTTGAGTTTGGCTTCGACTTGGTCTTCGGTCTCTCTCGCTCCCACTCGCAGGGCAGCCATTCGAAGGAATCCCAGAGTCCAGCCATTTTCATAATAAATACATCCTTCCACTCGCATCAATCTTAGTACGTCGCTCGGTGCACCGCGTAAAGGTTGGTTCACATGCCATTTCACCGGCATGTCTCCGGGACTCTCCGAGGATCACGAGACCCGCTAGGATAATTGCCGAACGGACGGAGCAGGTGAACGGGCCGATTAATCTCAATCCTCGTAGGCCGATCTGTGCGTCCATCCTTCCCCGTTTCACGTGTCTCTTAGGCACGCGGTGAATTTCGCTTCGGCACGAAACGCGCAAACGAACGCGAAGCATCGAACGGCGAACCGCTAACGGCTTAAATAATTATTTTTACAACGTTTCCGAGTAGTACGAGCGGCGGGGCCTCTTCGGGGTCCGTCTCGCTTGGGCGCCTTGCAGCTGGCCCCGTTGCTCCTGCAACCCCGTGACATAAGGGCGTCCCGTGCGTGAAAGGGCCGATCCTTGCCGGGCTGCCCGCGAGCTGCCCGGAGCAGCCGGTTTCCTCGATACGCCCCTAACCCACGCAGGATTACCAACTTTTTACCGTAAAAACTTCCACGAGGCTAGCTCCTTGTCTTCATGCTCTTCGAACGTTCAGCCTAGTTTTCTACTTAGAATTTCACTCGGATTCTACTTCTGGAACCCTGTGCACTGAGTTACACGCGGCTCTGTCCTAGCCCCTTTGGAATTCCCTTCGCGGCACGAAGCAGCGATGCTGACCCAGCACTGTAATTAGTCTCAACCAGCCCTGCCAACCGGAGTGGTCGAACAATTCAATGAAACGGCAAGAGCCACGAGAAAACGTGTTTGGTGAATTCGATTGTTTCCTAGTTCAAACAAGATGCAGTTGCAACGAAGCAGGCTGCAATTTTCTGGGCTATCAGGATACTGCTTCGAGTTTCTAGGAAAAGACATTCGATAACGAGATTAGCTGCTGCTCTTATTGACAGTGGAAACTCCTTAGATTTTTCGCATATAATGCACGTGGCAATGCACCAAGAAAATTATACCACTCGAAAGCCGCTCGAACCTTTCCCTATCCAAGCGGCTGGTTTTGCCTTGGCTAAAACCCAGAGGAGACTCGCCCACTCAACCCGAGATTCGAGGGGTGAGACTTATTCTTGTACCAAAACAACCCCGTGGCGCACGCGACGCGAACGAACGAGTGGGTCGACCCACCAACCCCCTGCAGACTTCCTTCCGCGTTCACCACCAAAAATAGATGCCACGCAAATGCCCCGCATCCTCTGTTTTCCCTCTGCCTTCTGCCATTCCGGGCGCCCCTACGCTTTACGCGCGATGCCTTTATTTTTGGAAACTGGGTGACGGATTCCAGAATTGTCCCACCAATAAGAATGCGCACTGCGTGGCAGGAGGATCGTTCAAGGTCCTGGATCGATTTGGATCGCTGGATCGCCGGATCGGTAGTTCTTTACCGCAGAGACACGGGGTTCGGGACATGTGTCGACACTGGGATAGCCACCTGATCGGGATCCTGATCCTTCGAGATGATAACCTTAACCTTAACGTCTTCGTGTGTCTTGAACCCTTGAGACTTTTATGAGACGACATTAAACAGATTCCCTGAGAATGAGCCAAGGAAACACATGGCCTCGCGCCTCGGCCAGGATTCTCCGGGGATGCATCCCTTCTTGGGACACGGAGGTTTTACTGCCGATTCCTCGAGGAATATCATTTTACTGCTTCTGACTTACAAGCGTCATAATGCTCCGGCAACGGAAATGCACCTGTTTCTCATTGTCTCCTTTTCCCAGTGGGTCATTGGCTGATGTCACCCTGAAAGGGAGCTGCTCGAGGACAACGTCTTGTGAAGCGGCTTGACGGCGTGGGTGGTTAGACACTGTGCGTAGATATAAGTAGGAGCATTGAATGGGGAGGGGTGTGAATAGGGGCGAAGAAGAAAGGCAGGAAGGGAGGAAGGAAGCAACCGGTGCCGGTTCGGGTTAACCCTCGAGAAGGTAAAACACGTGGATTGTCCACGTGGATGTGTTATTGTTTTGAGTATAAGGGCGTTCTCTTGGACGGGGGTGGGCGAGATGGGGCTACGGTAAGGGTATAGAGGGTCAGACACCCCAGGGCCGACCCTCCAGGAGGGATTTCATTCATGACCCCCGAAACCCACCCCCGTTTCTGACTCCTCGGCTGAGGGCAAGCGATACATTACCACCAGAAAAGGGTAGCAGACGCTCTGAGGCACATGACGTCTGCGAGGGGACCCGGGATTTGGCCATTTGATATCTTAATACGATAGGGCCGGAGAGACTCCCCCGTATTTTACTTAATACTATTGCCAGCGCCATGACGACCCACCCCGAGGGTAGGTCAGTTTTCACCACCCCCCCTCGACATCATCCTCTCACATGCCGTCCGTCTCTCCTTTCTCTTTCATCTCTTTTCTCTTTCTTCTTCATTTCACTTACAAAAAAAAAGGATCTCTAGACCAGGTGTCGGAGGATGGAGGGTTCCCTGCGAGGGTGTGGCACGCTTCCAGATAATTAAGCAAGAGGGGCCCCCTCGCAGACGGAACCCTCTCGTAAGCCGAGGACTCCCCCTTCGAAACCGAAAATCGTGACACGAGCCACCAGTCAAGCTCCATTACCGATCCGTCCTTTTAAAATGTCCGACTGGCAGGATATCAGCCAGGAAAAGTTCCATCCCTTGGCTGAGAGAGAAGCGGATTCTAAGGCGTCGGAAAGACCCAGGAACCGTTTCGGTTTGGGATCCCGTATCCCTGGAGGAATGGACAAGGTCCTCGTGTGTAAAGGAAAGTGTAGAACGGAATGGGAGATTTCCCTAACCTATCCAAGGCCCTGACCCCGACCCTGACCCTGACAACAGTCATAACATCACCCTTACACCTCGACGCGACGTTCCACGCTGAGGAGGGTCTTTCCAGGAGTGAGGGTCCCGGTCGCCCGCTACGTCTGGTGGTTTACATTTTATCGCACCCCCTTGTCTGAGGGATCGCGCTTAGGCACTGAGCACAGGGAAATACCCCCAAAAGCCGGAGGGCGAGGGTCGGACCCCCTGTATTGTTAATTGGCCTGTAATCGCGAAATATCAGGGGATTGATGCCCTCTCAATGTCCGCCCTTATCCACTCGGCCTTCTTCGTCGTTTCACCTACTTTCGGCACCTACCCTTACCGTTAGACGGATAACCTGAACTACCCTGGAACACGGTCAATCGTCACGCTGGGAAGTTTACGTCAGTTGACCCGATACCTGCACTTAGGAATATCCATTAATTCGCGGGATAGAAGGTCAACGGGAAAGGCTGGATACGTTTGGGTACAAGGGTGGAAGTACCTTTAACTAATTCAATTTTCTAACTCAGGGGATATCCGGGGTACGACCTTCGGGATCTGCTCTTTGGTTTTCACTGTAAGGACGTAGTCAAGGACCTCGACAGGACGTACAAGGATGGATCTCGAATACGTCACTCGTAAACGTCAGTCCTGGAATAAGGAAAGACAGTGAGAGTCTGACTGGCAATGTAGTCGGTTGTAAATTAGACGCTGGAAAGAATCCCACAGTCGAGAGATCCTTTACGATCCAAGGAAGCCTACGGGATCGGAAGGATCTGCCGCCCGATGTAAATCAAAGCGGACTACTAGCTGGGATGAAAAAGGGAATAGTAAAAAAGGAGGAGAAGAAAAAATCGAAACAGATGGCATGCACGAAGGATCCTCCGAGCGAACATCTTGCAGCCGAATAGAAACGACCCGACGTATCACGGATTTGAGTACATACCCTTCGTAATTCGTACGAGTTCAATTTAATCCGGAAGAGCCTATCGTTGCTCGTAAATCAGAGCGATCCTTCTCACTGGTAGCGCAAGGAGAAGAAGAGTTCAGAAGTCTTGGAACAAGTGAAATTGATTAATCGGTGATTGTAAATAGCTCATATGAATTTACGGTATGCCGGAGATTCTCCAGGATATCGAAAATACCCTGGAGAGGTACACGACCGTAACATAAAGGCGGATATGTGCGTGAACGACCCAAACAAACCTTTGGCTTTAGGGTCAAGGTTCCAGAGAGTAGAGTCCCGAGTGTAGGATCGCCATCTCATCCACTCCCGCCGCCCCTGGAGGCCAGGAGGATCACTCGGCTAGTCCGCGTAGTAAGGGGGTGGTAAGGCTGTAGTAAGGGGTAGTAAGGGGTAGTAAAGGCTGCCGCCGACGCTCCCGCGACGCAGACGATGGCCACGGGCGAGCCAGACAATGGGCATACTCTCTCTCTCTCTCTCTTTCTCTCTCTGAGAGAGACGTAGCACGTGCTCTTGGCGCGACGTGGCCCGTCTGCCGCTTGGCAGATACAAGGGTATCGGCTCGAAAAGGGGTTGGACTTTAAGGATCTGCGAGTATGGACTGCAATTGAGTAAAGGGTCGGCCGATGGTTGGACCAAAAAAACTGGACCACCCGATCAGCGAGACGACTCGATCCTCGATGATCCTCGCACGTCCAGACGTAGATCCTTCGGATATAAGAGTCTAGGCTCATAGACCAGGATGATCTGTGAGGTGCAGATTCCGAGCCGTAACCCATAAGCTGTAGCCTATAGGTCGAGATTGAACGACTCGCTCTCCGCTCGGTCCGCACGACGGTTTCTCTCGCTCGGGCGACGCTAACTGTCTACTTCCTAACTTAATCCGTAACTTCCGACGCCGCGGCAATCTGACATCCTTTTTATTTTCATTGGCTCGCTTGCTCTCTCGGCCTCTTGTCGGGGTCTCGTTCCCAGGATTTTTCTATCCGCGAGCGAGAGAGCGCCCGGCCGAGCGAGCGAACGAGCGAACGAGCGAACGAGCGAACGAGCGAGCGAGCGAGCGAGCGAGCGACCCAACTAATCAATTTATGTCGTTGCTCCGATATGCTTGTGATGGTAAATGCTAGAGCGATGCCATGGGCTCTGTGCTTCGCTACTTGGCCACGTTAATGGTAATGGTAATGCTGCTGATGGTGATGCTGATGCGCTGATGGTGGTGGGTCGCTCGTTGCTGCTGTAGCTGCCGTTGCTGCCTCGAGAGCCGCTCGACGGTCACAGAACAAATTGGCTGCTCGGCCCGACGACGCGACGGACCGACGGACCGACGACCATGTCGCTTGAGTGCGGCTTCCGTCGTCCGCGTTACAGGTTCATAAAACCTGTTAACCACTGATTATGCAGGGTGTCCCTGTCCTATCTTGCCGCGCAGCTGATACCCGTTTGACCCTTGCCCCGACAAGGTGAGACCGAACTTTGTCCTCGACCTCCTATCTTTCCAACTTGTCAGATCCTATCTCATAGTTCGATAGAGGGATTGCTCTTAGCTTCTGCTGCGTAGGCTGAACGTCTCTGCCGAAATGAGCTGAGGTTGCTCAGCTTTTTTCGATATGCTTCAAGACCGATATTAAATACTTCGCCGGAGGAACCTAATTACATAACCGGCATACTTTGAGATTGGTTGCACCGCACCGAAGCTGTCCGACATTTGCATCGGGTTATGAAGAAATTCTTGAGCCGTCGCGCATCCCTCGGGAATCCCGAGGATTTTAATTAAATTCGTCTAGCGGACCAGGATTGTCGTCGTGAGTCCTCGGCTTAAAAAGAGTCAACGAGAGTCTCGACTTGATGCTTTCGATCGAGCTTTAAAGTATCTTCCAAGAACGGTTAACGCTAAAACTTCCCCCGAGTCTTTACTTGCCGGCACAGCCTCCTGGACTCTTTCGAAGTTCCCAAGTATTCGCAGCAAGCTCACGTTCCCCGGGTTCTCCACCTTCGCAGCTAATTCCCTCGGGAGAGATCGGCTAAGGTTGAACATCGAAGGTCGACGCGCAGTTCAAACTAAGCGAATTATCGGAGCGCGGAAGACGTAACGTCCGAGAGTGAAATTACGTCTCTGCGGAAGGAGGCGGAGGAGGACGAGGTAACAGATAAATTTGCTCCAGGCAGATAACGAATCTTAAATCTTCCTTTATCGCAAAGTAAATTCCGAGACACGATGGGGGTGCGTCTTGCGGCTTATAAGGGTAGCTCCTACTGGCAGCTCATGAAGAAGAAGACGCGCCCGGTCGAGACACTTTTCCCACGGCTATGGCGACACCCGCATTCGACGATTTAACGCCGATCTTACGGCCCTGCTCCTTCTCCTCGGATCGGTCCATTTACTTTTACTTTTACCTCCTTTCACGAGAATTCACTAACGATTCAAAGGGCGCCACGCGCACGAGCATCAATAGACCCATGCTTCTCATACAAGAAGAATCGAGGAGACCAGGACCAACTCGGCGTCAAAGAGGGAAGAATCAGAATTAAAAGAAAAAGTCAAGGCAAAGGATCCTCAACGAGAACATTTGAATTCCACATCATCTGTGAAGTGTATGCGTGAGGTGGATAGACGTGCCGACGCATAATATGCACTGATATGTCACTAGCCGTGTGTTCTAGGGACACGGTTGTCAACCTGGTCTACGCAAAGTCCCGTTGGGTACGCCGGGTTAAAAAAGTCACGACGTACCTGGGATCACCTACCAATCCGCAAGAAGGAAACACAATCGCCTCCTCTAGGTGGACCCTCTGATCTTGCTGATAAAATCGCGCCTCGTCTTCCAGACTCATAGACAGATAAACCGACCCCATAGGACTGGACGATTCCCACCGTTGACTTCAGGTAGGAGGATTCCCAAGGTGTTCAGTTGTTCCCACCCTGCCCATGCAAATGGCAAGACTTCGACTCTACCCCACGTGCTCTGGCCACGTACCTGCACTGCAGGACCAGGTCACGGAACGGGGTCAAAGGTAGCCAACTCAAATCAGGGTTGACCACCATCGCCTCTAGGCCCATTATGACGATGAGCACCGTGCTCATGCATTGATGCGTAATGTATGTCTGTAGGTTAATGCAATTCACTCAGATCTCATTGCGAGAATTGTACGGCGGAGAATTGATTGATTGGCTCTTTCATTTGAGCCTCAACTATATTCGCCACTCCGAATCAAAATAAACTCGTAGATTCGTTTGCGGTATAATCGGGCAATTCGCGGCCCGTTTCACATATTAATTATTATGGCCCCCCGTTTCATTGAGTTTACCATTGAACCAAGGGACTTCGTTCTCTCTCCCTGTAAATTCGTCTCTGTCTCTCTCTCTCTCTCCCTTCGGCAGCAGGCCTTCACTTTTTTTTTTTTTCTTCGGCCTGTATCTTATCTCGAAGTTGACACCCTCACCGGAGGGATGCTCGAGTTTCCCTGTACTGGCACCACTACTACTGCCAGGAGACGAATTTCGTAACATCTGTGAGTACGCGAGGAGACGCTTCGGGAGTGGAGCACGAGTTCTCTCGTACGCGGTGTCACTCTTCCACGTGCGTATACGCACTTACACGCACTTACGAGGAAACAGACACGCACATGCACTGGGGCAAAGCAAAGCGGCAGATGTTCAAACGCGCGTGGAAAACCGGTCGTGTTGATGTAGCTGCTGTCGCGAATCGCTATAAAAATATCTGGCATTGTGAGAGGGACGCTTCGAGTGCGTAACGGTCTCGGCAAGAGACATCCGAAGAGGAACAATTGAATTTTTGATTGCGTTATTCTTACCGACCGCGAAGAGTGTCCACGGACTCGTGATCGGTCGCGACGACCGTTTGACGCTCGCGTAGAATTTACGAAATTCGTCCGGGAGAATTTCCGCCATGGGAATTTCATGAGCGGGAGACGCTTTTTTCTACGTCGTTAATTTGTAAGCTTCTTTGGCGTACGAAACGACTAGAGTAACAGGATGCATTAATGCGTTTAACATAACAAAGGATCTCGGGTCGATACGCGTCATCAATTCCCGAACAAAATGGCCTCGCAGGAGCAACAAAAAGCCAGGTATAGCAGGAGCCTGCGCGAGGCCAGGTCAAAAATAATTGTGGACAGCTGCTCGCCGATGGAGGATCGGCTGCTTCTAACGCCCATGTTAAATCGAATGCCGACTTCTCTCTCTCTCTCTCTCTCTCTCTCTCTCTGTCTCGTCTATTTGAATAATTAATATTTCCACGCGTCTCACGTGACCTCACTTTTTCACGCGAAGCTCAGCAAGAGGAAGAAGCGAAGAAACAGCTCTAAAGATGAAAAATTTGACAAACTTATTTTTCCGACGGGTGAAATATAGAATTTTACGTAGAGAGAAGTTATCGCTCCTAAGGTTATCGTTCCTAAGTTAACGTCGAGTCTAGAAAAGATATGACGGGCAAAGGTAGGCATGCCATAGCTTTACGTAGGCAGAGCGTCCCAAATACAAGCTCGAAAAATAATGCTTCCTAGCTTCGACCCTGCAACCGGTAGGAACTCGGACTGGTGATAAATCGATAGCTGCACGTTTCATTTCTAATAAGAGAAATGAGCTCTTCCTGTAGAGAGGAATCTAGATTTCTTCGACTGTGTCTAGGGAGTCTAAGAGTCTCAGAGTCTAGACAGCTGCTTGTTCCTCGATTTCCGAGTTTTTTTTTTTTTTCTTCAGAGTTTCTGTGGAGAGGAACACCGTAAAAGGAAATGGATTTCCTCCACACGTGGTCCTCGTTTCGAGGAAGATCGGCCGGGCGAACATCTGTCCAGAAGTCAGGATGTCAGGATTCCCTCGGCCCTGTTGGAATCCGTCGATGAGGATTCTCCAGGAAGAGAACTGCCATCGAATCCGGGCCTCGGCGATCGATTTTTAGATCAAACCAAATTTCCCTCAACGAGCTTAACATCTGATTCAACAGGGTAGCTAGGCAGAGCATCGTGTGTTAACAAGGGTTGAGGAACCGAGTCCAATGTCATCCTCTGGGTCTTTGGATCCTTCGGCACCCCTCAGGATCCTCCGTCGCTCCAGATTCACGAGTCTGGAGTCACGGCGAAGGTACCAGACACTCCTGTGTCACTGCCAGTGTTAACGAAGCTTAAGTCGGGTGGCGGAGTTAGTCCAGGATTAATGAGGGAATCGCGTGAGCAGATGTCGCTCGGTGCGTTCCTCTTGTTTGTAGAAAACGGGAATTGATGACAGACCCGATCTCAGGGAATTCTCCGTGGTTTTAGTCGTTCGGTTTACTTATTTTTCGATCCTCTTTATTTCCCTTTTGCTTCCTTTCTTCCTCTCCGGTACGGATACGTGCGACGACCTTGGTGGCTGCACGCTCTGGAGCTACGTGATTCCGATCGATCGAGGACGCTGGATAATCTGGGCTTTGATCCTGATCGTGACGATTGGTCGGGAACATCTGGCGCGAAGTCAGCTACACCATTGAAGTTCGATGTCATAAATTCGGAAAATCGAAAATCAACGCCCATACAGGAGAATCGGTGCGAACTTCTCGACAATAACGCATTAGCTACGGGCTACGGGGAGCCCCATGGGGCTTTTACTGCCGAAATACAGACGCTGGGACCACCGTACGTCCTTACAGAAAGGATCTCCCATGGTAACCATGGCAACTGTGCAAACAAGATGGCCGACAGCTTCCGGTCGAGGCAGCAGCTGCGCGGATCTAGTTTCTAGGCTCTAGCCGCTTTGGGACCGACGGAGATAGGAAAAAAATGAAAAATGTACGATCGAGATGGAGAGAATGCTAGGGCAAAAAAAAAAGAAGGAATTGATACTGCCTGGGATGAACTATACTTTTGATCCTTGGTGTCTTTGTGATTCACGCAGTTGGAGGAAGCTGCCAGCTTCCTGTACCTTTCATGTCCTTAAACGATGCTTTTACTCATAAATATTCATCGGTCACCCGTGGTTCGGTTCTCCTCGAAAATTATTTTAAGAATGGACAATATTAGAATATCAGACACCGCGCGTCACGCGCGAAACCCTTTTACAAATTCGAGGGCGTTCTCGTGGTTAATAAAAATTTCAAATCGTCCATTGAAAAAGAGAGCGCCGCTTTCTTAAGGACGGGAGACCCAAGAGACTGAGCATCCTGTATATCCGGTTTATCATTTTTGTACCGACTATCTTTAAAATTCGATCGGGGTTAGATTCTCTCCCTAAAGTCGTCCGATTAGACACCAGGGAAATCGCGGGCAGCTCCCGGATAGCTCCAGCGGCTGCAGCGACTCCAGGCTCTAGGACGTCGCGACGTCCCTTTAGAATTTAAGGGCCGGTGCACGGGGGTTGATCTATCTTTATGCAAATCAAGATAATTAGCGTGCAACATAAATCAAGGTAACAGCAGCGCCGATCGATTACGAGCCGAATAAAACGGTGTGCCGAACGAGAAGGGTGGTATAAGGGGGGGGGGAGTATAAGGGTGGTGTAAGGCTGCCGAGCCCACGGAGGCCAGTAAAGGCAGCAACGCCGTTAGAAAGGGACAAGGGTAAACGGGGACTAGCAGGACCGATTTTCCTTTCGACATAAAACTAATGGCCATTCGTAATTGGGATTAGTGGCTGAGCTCAGAGGGTGAACGACGCGCGCTCCACGTCGCCAGTCGGAATTACAATTATAGTTACACATTTCGTAGTTGCGTCATTGTCCTCAATGCACATGTGCGACACGTACGCTGCTCCCTGATTCTATGCTAATCTCCATGGCGAATGCAACGTGTCGCCAAATCTACCGAGAAATTATTATTTCTACCGAAATCTCAACGGGGACTGTAGACGTCATTTTTTTTTTTTTTTTTTGAAAATTCTTAAACGCTGCACGGGCACTGAATGGAAAGAGCCGAGGCAATCACGTAAATCTAAAAGCCAAGGTAAAAATTCCATTGGACTGCTACGCGAAAGATTCCGAGTACGCGAAACAAGTGACCCCCCCGTGCAATAAGGGTTGCTTTAATTGGGCCATATTGCTTTCCGACGATTAAACTTCGTAGTCCCTGCAGAAACTGAAAGAAAAAAATTAGACTCCCTTGCGGCGTCCCATGGCGCAGATAAATCATCCAAGGGCTCCAGCCTGCACACCCGTTGCTCTAGGTGAGCGCGGGACCCCGTTACGTTGCTGGTTTTCCTCGAGGGAACATTTTTTATTGAGTCACCAGAGGATCGAGAAGCCAAGAAACTCGTCGTCAGTCTGAGCTACTCGCGTGTCGCGTGGGTTTATTTTTTATTTTACTTTTTCAAAACTTCTTTTCAACATTCAATTTCGAATATCGACCGGCCGTCCACGAGCAATCAGTGGCAACGGTACGTGGAACTTCTGAAGCGCGCAGTACTGATTCCCGCGGACGATTATCCTTTATCGTGAGCGGTAGGTACATACCGTACCAACTAGATTCGCTTTTATGACGTCATAATGAACCGGCAATCAGCAGCATTGTCGACATAATTCCCGTGCCGTTGTCTCACTCAATCCAGCCGCTCCATTGTTCCTCTCCTTCCACTCGTGCCGCTCTTATAGCCTCTACAGCAGTTTCAGGGGTTCCGACACTTTTGGCACTCTGCCTCCTCGTCTTCTATAGAAAGTTCGCATCCTCGTGAGAAGATGAAGAAAAAGGAGGAGGCGGGAAGGAAGAAAAGCCTCAATCGAAAATCAAGCATTTTCCTTCTCTCCTTCAGCTTCGTTCTCTATTCCTAAGAAGAAGTCTTTCGACCCGTCCAAGAAAAGGACGCTGGTCCAGAGTCCCTTCCCTCGTCATCCAACAGCCTCCTTTCGTCCTTTGATTCCTACGACTGGCTTCTTCGAGGGAGCGAGCGACGTGATTGCCGATTGTCGCAGCTCCGGCGACTTTTACTTGCCCGTCATTTACCATCCGATCTCGAGGAATCACGTTCTCAAAATTTCTGTTTCTTCAGCCTGCCTCCCCCCCCCCCCCTCCCCTCGGAAATTAATTCCTTCGACAAAAACAGCCCTGCGGACTCTTCGACCGTAAACGGGCGACGTTTATGTCTCCCGGTGAAAATCTTCCAATTCGTAGCTTATAGTCTGGTACAGGCTATTCCAGAACCATAGACTCGATGTCTACGGATAGATGGGAAACCAGGGTTAACGAAGCGACTGCATAAGCTGGTTAGCTGGCTTGGAACGCAATGTCCTACTATCCAATTATGTTGATAAATTAAAAGGACACGGAGGTGCCACTCGTAGGTTCACGGTTAGACGAACGCATTGACGTGCACACGGCGTAACCGGCATGACGTTTCGTGAACGGGAGACGGATGGACAGACAGTCCTAGGCCCCGTAACGAGATTCGCAAGGGGTCCCGGGAAACAGAAAGGGATCAAATGATGCGCCACTAATTCCGTTATGGCCGCCGGCATTCGTCACGCTTTTGTGTCCGTCTAGCGGCCCGTGCCTCTTGTCTTTCTTCTCCACCTCAGCACATAGGCGCAGACTTACTGTCTCCTCTATTCTCCGTCTCCTACTTCAGTACGAGGTACGTAGGTGCCTCGCTTACAAGCGCGACTGCCTGAAAGTGCATTTTCAACGCGCGACACGCGTGTGCGTGAACCTTCATCACGTATGTATATAGGACAGAGGGAGCAGCTGTCTGACAGCTGTAAGACCCTTTTTACCTGCTTCTACGTTGAGGAACGGTGCGCGCGCTCCGTGTGCGCTGTATGTGCTGTGTGCGAGTCCAGTAGCGGCGAGTGCATCGTCGGGAGAGGGAAAAATAAAAAAAAAGAGGACCTAGCCAAACAGTCAGACTCGTCCTGGCTGCTTTACTCGGAGCGGCGATAGCACGTGCTCCCAGACACACGTGCACACATACGCGCGCTGGCCAATCCCTTCATTTACTCTCCCTTCCTCTTCTTTTCGCTACTCCTTTTTTTTCCTTCTTCTTCCCTTATTTCCCTACCGTGTTTCGCCCCTGCTCGCGCAGCAGACACCGACCCGCCTATGCCAGACACGCTGCATCGGTGCAAGTGCAACTATTGAGCTCGCGCCTCTATCTCTGCCGTCTCTGTACGTACGTCTGCATGCGTGGTAGATATTTTAAATCGATTCTCAGCACTCGAACTCGCAATAAGGTAATTTCGTTAAGACGCTAGAAAGATCCGAAGCGTTTCCACGAAGCGTTACTGGCTAACGGACCCAGGTCAGCTTCTACCGACTGGGACCCATTGTCGTTCCCAGGAGGAATTTGGTCCTGGTGAATTTTTTCTCTCACGCTCCAAGGTCGTAGCTCACGACGCAGCATGATTTAGCCCAGGGGCGAAGAGGGGGGGCGGCGAGATAGCCTAGGGCACATAATGCACGGTAAACGGCTCGTATATAGATTAGCCAGTGAGTCACGCTCGTGCAGCGCAGCGATATATCTCGTGAGACGGGGTTGTGCTTGAGGGGTATCGCGGGGTTAGAAGGGGAGAAGGGCGTCGGTAGGGGAGAAAGCAGGGAGGGGCAGGAGAGGAATGGGGGGATGGGATGGTCGAAGGGACGGGGAGGGAGGATTGCACTCGAAATCGATAGCGCGAATCCGGCCTCAGATTATTCTTACGGGGCTTCCCCGCGATGCTCGTAATCCTCGGTTAAACCGCGACTGCAGTTTAGACGGCGCGATTTATTCTCAATGACGCGATTCGATGGACGATCGAACCTGACTCGCGCCTAGGTCCCTTCCTCCCTGTCGTCGGGACGCCACATTCGTTACATTCGTCACGTTGGCCACTGTGGGCAACCGTGTCGCCGTCATCGTGTGACACGGACCCTTTACTGCGAAATACCTGACGGTTGCCGCGTTCGCCGCATGCAATATGAAAATAAAGAAGGAACTAGCTAGACGTAGTAGGCGTTTAGCGTCGTCCGGTCTGCCGGTCTGCCGGCAGTCTGGCTAGATAGGAACTAGAGGGAACCAGAGGGACCAGAGAATACAGGACGACACGCCCCGGCGTCGCGCGTCGGCCAGTTGCGTCTCGCAAATTGAAAAGGGCGCCGCGCCGTTCTGCATTCGTCATCGCGTACCTCTGCCGCTCGCGATGCATTTTGCATTTTTCAGGGGTAATTGCACGTTGCACGGGGAACTGCAGTACCTTGTCATTAGGTGCACGTGAGTCGGGACGCACGTGTGTGCCGAAGTGCGGACTCGCAACGAGACGACAGTTTCGACTCGCGAGCGAGTTCGCCTCTCTTGGTTGCGACTGCCGTTTTCTCTTCTTTTTTTTTTTAATTTTTATTTTTTCCACCAGCCTCCCCCTGGGCCCTGCTAACCCGCCGCCAATTTCAATTCCGTCCTTCCAACCCTTCCTTCGCGCTCGTTAGTGGAATCGAACTGTGCCTCGTCGCTTAACCGTCGACTTAAGCCGCATTTCTCGTTCGCATGTCGACCGCAGGAGACGCTCTCGCGTTTCGCTTTATCTCTGTTTTCGCACGTTTATCTTGTTGATTTTGAACTGGCTGCGTAAAGTGTCGCCGAGGCAGGACGCGCAGTCGCCTGCATCGCTTGCACCTTCGTTCTCCCGAGTCCTCCACCTGTGTGTGCGGCATAAAGGCGAATCCGCACGGACGACAGTTTTCATCTTCCCAGGCGATTTCGATCGCCAGGTTGGCTTCCCTATCGGCAACTCCTCGTCCACCTTGTGCTCGATTCCAATGGCGCTTCTTAGGCTCGATTCCTATGTCGGCAAACTGCCGGAAGTTACGCGCTCGACACGCCAAGTTTCACGAGGAGCCGCAGGGCCTTGGAGCTCTCGACTGAATAATGTAAAGCCGACTTTACAATTTCGTCCTGGCCCTCGACAAATAGACTATGCGCGCGAGGGCGAAGGAGAGCAAGAGAGAGAGAGAGAGAGAGAGAGAGAGAGTGCCACTGGCACCTACACCTAGAATCACGGATGGGTCGATCGAATGCGTACACACGCATTTCTGCATGCGTAGAGGGGCGTGTGCGTGTAACAGTGCGTGACAGTGTTGGTGCTGGCGTACGGGGAGGCTGTGACTCATCCTGTGGGAAAGAGAGAGAGAGAGAGAGAGAGGGAGAAAGAGAGAGAGTCCTGTTCCCGCGGCAGGAAGCGAGTGCCGAGTGGGGGCGGGGATCGATATATCGACTCGAGAAACGCTCCTGCCACCGGCAGAAACTGCGTAGCGCTCTTCTCTCACTCTCTCGCTCTCTCGTACTCTCACTCTCTCGCTCTCCACGAGGCCACTGCTTGCCTGGCGCTGGCTTCGATGCTTGCAATGCGGAAACTTCAAGGAAATATTCCTCCGTTCCGGGCTCCTTAATGCCCAGATTTTCCCTTAAACTCCGAAAATATTTCGAGGATTCCCAATATATTTTTTTTTTTTTTTTTGAGGGGGGAAAGTACTTTTAACCTGCATTCGGAATATGCCGACTATCGCTTTCACTGTACAAACTTTCCATGGGAAATTCCTGAACGTTAGATAGCACACGGGTGGCTGTGTCTCTATATATATATATACATATCTATATATATATATACACCTCTCCGGATACGATATTCTTGAGCTTTCATGGCTGCCAGTCAATAGCCAATGAGCACTGACCATTATGACACGTGAGAGCGTAAGATACACCAACGGAAACTTTATCAATGAAGGTGTTTACTATCGTTCCATTACGCACGTTACCCTATCAATGACGGCGGCGATAGTAACTGACCCGGGCTCTGCTCGCGTTAGTAAAGTTCTTTAGCCGTTTTCTCATTTACATACGCACACTCTCGTGTCTTTCTCTCGACTTCCCCTCTCTGCCCCTCCCACCACCTACATAATCACCAGTGATAACGAATCGTTACGACATTTAACGAATATTCGAGGCTGAACGACAAACGTTACTCGATGCTCGACGAAAAATCGGTAGGAACTGGAATTACCGAAAAATAAAAATAAAATGAAAAGAATATGGGGAAAAAAGAAAATAATCGTGGAAAGAAAATTATTGTCATTTTTTTTTTTTCATATAGAACGATACGCCAGGACCGGTCCTAATGATCCTGTCCCCCCGTTCATCGGACTAACAAACGAAATCCCAGAGCGGTCGAGAA
The DNA here is from genome assembly GCA_030142285.1 of Calameuta idolon. Classification (NCBI taxonomy): domain Eukaryota; kingdom Metazoa; phylum Arthropoda; class Insecta; order Hymenoptera; family Cephidae; genus Calameuta; species Calameuta idolon. The sequence continues at coordinate 154,178 of JARQSV010000288.1, read as the reverse complement.
AATCGAATTCCAAATCGAATTTCGGCAGAATGGCTCTCACGTTTCTATGCGCGCGGGCCCGAAAATCTCCAATGAAATCTCCGCGTTCACATATCCATACATATGTTAATTCCCCATCTGCCGAGTTGTCGTCGGGCGACAACAAAAAAAAAAAGATTGTATTTCGTCGGGTCGCTAATACCGATAGATCCGTAAGCAAAAGGGTTTACGTTTCCTGATCCCTCGGGTTCACATGTGCACTGTGTGTACTACATATATTCATATGTCACCGGATAAACGGGCATTAGAGTAGATCAGCACATAAATGTTATATCGGTGTATCGAAGAACCGTGGAACAATGCGATCGATATCATATATGCTGTATAGGAAAATTTGTATAGTTGGAAGCTGCCTTGTCCTTGAAAAACGCCATCCTAAAAATATCATCCTTCAGGATTTCTATACTTTTTACGGACGGGGATGTTTTGCAGCCCCCAAATGAATATTTACCAAAGTCCTTGGGTCGTGAGGTATTTTTAGAAGGCCCCGTTTCTCTCTCTCTCTCTCTCTCTCTCTCACACTCACTAACGCTCTATCTCTTTTTAATTTTGGTATTCCTTCTAGTACCGTATCATGCAGTAGAGTCCCAGGACTTTTTGGCAGGACTACCCAGGATCCCGATAAGTATGAATCACCGATGGTTCGCACTATTCGAACTTTCCGCCGAGAATGAAAAGTCGTAAACTGCAGAGCAGAAGATTTCTGTATTGAAAGAGAAACGAGAGAAAAGCCGCTATAAATTATCCCTGTAATCCTTTAAATTTCCCTTGAACTTCTTCGTCCAATTTTATTTGGAAGATATCCAAGAGTCCTGCTCATTTTGAATCCCGAATCTCGACTAACAACGCTAAAAGCAGATTTTACACTCGGCTGATAAAATACCAATATATTTGACTATCGGGTCCTGCTCGTCCTTCGGGAAAAGGACGAGGAATATTACGCGCGCGATTTCGCTGTCGCAGCTCGACCCGCGAGCTTCGCCTTTGGAAAATCAAGTTTTCCACTTTCGTGAGAGCAAAACCTTTTACCAGGACGAGGACAGGGGATGGAGCTGGAAGGGAGGCTGAGTCGAGGGGGCGAGTCGGGGATTTAGGACCGCGAAATATTTCGACGAGCAGACAGGAAGTGGACCGAATTATTGTACTTCCGCCCACCCTTCCACTACCCACGGCGAATCTCTCTTCTGGGAAATCGCTCGCAGACAGATTTCTTCTCCGTTTCTTTCCTCTCCTTTCGCTCTCGTCTCCTCTCGCTGATTTCATCTTGCTCGCTGTCGTCTCTGTCCTTCGTAATTTCTCACGTTATATTGTCTGGCTAGAGTCGCACTTAGACTCAAGACTTTCTTCGCTGGCTTCGCACCTCCTGGACACTCGGAGACGCAGCCGCACGCGGAACGCAGAATCGTCCGAAGCCGATTCGTCCCTCCTCGCGCTCGAAAGAACCAGCAGTCTTCGGTTCGTCCGACATGGTTTCGGTTTCACGATAAATCGAAAGGGCCGAAGCCATCGAAGCTGCCAGTGAAAGACAAAAGGGAGAGGCAGCAGTCGATGCGAGAGACTAGTGTTCGGTTACGGCGTGTGCGTTTCGCATGCGTTTTCAAGAGAGAGAGAGAGAGAGAGAGAAAATAAAAAGACAAAAATATTATTAAATTTTTCAAGAGAACTCTCGTCGATGTAACGTTTGGATAGTTTACGTCAAGTTTATTCGGGCCCTGATAACCGGGCGATAAGCAGTCATAATGCTAGGTTCAGGGTTATCTCACGTCAGGGCAACCAACTCTGTTACGGTCATGCAAAGAGAAATAAAAATGACCCCATGGCATCTCATCGTCGGCCATATTGACGTCCGATACGCCAACAGACAACAAGAGGACAGAAGGAATTCCAAGATCTCACTATGAAATCTTTCGAGTAACTGGAATCCCGACGGTGGAGGGATTGAATTTTTGAAAACGATAAAATCCTTTGACTGGATATTAAAATTGCTACTTCCTAACCTACCCTAATCCTCGGAATGGAAGGACCCAATTTACGCACGTGCCTGTTCCACGCGTGTGTGCATCGTACAAACGTGGGATTGTGCGTGTGCTCGCGACGTCACGCCATTGGCTGAATCCCCACAGAGGGGTGGGAAGCGATCGAATGAACCGAGGGGCACCGGGCCTAGCTCGAACGCGAAAGCACCCCTAGTCGCACACTCTCTCTCTCTCTCTCTCTCTCTCGCACACACAAGCACGCACGAACACACTGCTCTATACAGTTTGCTTGTCAAGCTTCCCCCTCGCTACGCACCTCTGCCCCCTACCCCTACTTTCGACTCTTTCTCCCTCTCTGCAAATTATTCGGGAACCTGGCAATTGGGAAATTCCGTGAAATTGGGGTGAAAATTACTAGGCTATGCTTTAAATTTTGCGATGCCGCGTAGATACGGCAGCAGCCTATTCCGCCATCCAGCGAGTCTCCCGCCACGCGATTCCAATAAAGATTCTTTCACTCCGCGTACACGTGAGATCAGCCATTTCTTCACTGTTATTCGAAATTTCGACCTCAGGAAATAAAAGCTGCACGTCGCCGGGGCTCTGGATGCTCCGAGAGCGAACGGAGAGTCGGTGGACACGAAGCCGAAGGTATAACAAGCATTTATTGATGAAGGAGGTAAAACGGTGAAAAGAAAGGACTCCCGGCGAGCATCCCGCTTGACGGGTCAACGCTCCCCTTAATTTATGACGAATCGGGTCAAAACAACAGCGATAAAAATCAGGGCAGTCAAGGCAGATCCGGGACTCGTGGGGTGTAGCTGTAGGAGGTTGCCAGCTCTCTCTCTCTCTCTCACTCTCACTCTCACACTCTCCCCAGGTGTACCAAAGGAAGAGAATCAAGGGAGGTCTTCGCAAGGGACTGGTCCGACTATAACGGGTGGACCGATAAACACAGAGGGAAAGAGGGAAAGAGATGCGAAAGTGTCTAAACGAGAGGAGCAAGCGAAAGACGAGGAAGAGGAAGTAACGGGAGGGAGCTTTCCCTCGGGATAAAGAGGGTGTTAAGTTGGGCGGTGGGGGAGGAGGGGTTGTTGTGACGGCGAGGCTATATACCTCAGTCTCGGGCTCGCGTCCATCTATCATCCAAGTCTCTTATCCTGCCTGCTTCATTGCAACCCCTGCACCCCTGCACCCCTGCACCCCTGCACCCTCGCCCACGCTCATCCGCCCCCCCTAGGAACTGCATTGCTCGATTCATCCCTAAACCGAAGAGTTCCGAGGAAAGGTGCCTCTATGTCGTTACCACCCTTAAAAAATGCGCGTGTTCCTTGAACACGGTGGCTATTGAACCTACCCTTATTCAGCGTCGAAATTCTAAAGATAAAACTGGACGTTTGGTGTCTCTTTCGAGTCTCCCTCAACTTTCCCCTCGTCTTTGGGAACTACCCCGCTCTACTATTGATTATTGGCAATACGAGATGACGTCTCACCTCTTCGCCCCGCTCCTCTCCTCGCCGAGTCTCCCTCTAATATCGCATCGATTCGGGTTGCCCCGTCCTTAACGACGTTCTCGCGGTTCTCGAATCCTCAGCCATTTTTCCCAGTGCCTATCCGTTCTCTCTCTCTCTCTCTCTCGCGCGCGCGCGCTCTCTCTATCTCTCTCTCTCACATCGAATGAGTCACGGTGCCGTCGCACCGAAGAACTGCGTAATACATCGAGCATAATTGATTTGTTTGCGCGAGAAAAGCGAACGCGCCAATCGTAACATCCTTTTGTTTTTTAGCGAAAATGCCCCGGCAGATTTTTCGCATGCCCCACGTCACATTTCCAGGACGCTCCGTGGAGTCCCGAAGGGCAAAAGTGGAAGAAGGAAGAGGAGGTAGATAAAGTTAGAGAAGCCCTTCGACCCAATTCGAAGTTGCCAGTCAGGAGCAGGAGAGCAGAGGGCTATAAGAGGAAATCGTGAGGTAGAGAGAAACGTTTAACAGGGAACTCCGAGGAGTTCGGCACGCGGGATCATGAGAGGCTGTATAAATACACGTAGGGCGAAGGGAGACGTGGAATGGGAATGAGGGACTAGAATGAAAACGGGAAGGAGGAGGGAGTCAGAGAGGGGAGGATCGAGAATGTGAAATGGTAGAAAGCAAGAGTGAAATTTCCTCCGGCTGAGAATACGAAGTCCCGTTAATCGCTCATTATCGGCCTGGAGTTTCGATACTATGGAGCAGCGTGTGGGTATCGGCATTAACAACACGTTTGTTTCCGAGCAAGGCGGAGTTCGATACGTGATTATTATGACCCGGAGCGAGCCTTGAACTTGCCCTACGATAAGCCGAGGCTTGCTTACGAGCCTCTGGAACGTGTACGCCGTTCCACTGGTTCGATTAATATATTTCATTACAGGCTATACGTATAGCTATACGTCACTCCTGAAACTGCTACGTACAATTCCACAGGCTATACTTACGCCGACGAGTTCTGGCGTAGCCAAACGTAGGACAATAGCAACGTGTGTTCATGTCGAAACACAACCTGCGCACGATTGTTTCGGGCTCTTTAATAGGGGATAGTACAAGTACGCGACATGCTCCGATCCTTCGCTAGTCAGCGAGCGAGCGGGAAATCAAGCAGGGAGCCAACCCCCATTCAATGTCGCTGCAATAATAAACCACCTCGGTTATCTGTATTTCTGTATTTCCCTCTGGGATTCTCGGCACATCCAGGCATTGGGGCCAAGTTCAGGCTATATATACCGTTGTTCGTCCACATTTATATAGACTCTATACAACGTCAGCCTACTGTACGGGCCACGCTTCTCTCTACCTGCCTCTGCCTGCCTCTGCCTGCCTTTGCCTGGCTCTGCGTGCTTCATACACCTACGCTGCTGCCCTCGCACTCGCCAATGCACGGGAAACGGCCCGCTCGGCTATATTGGCTGTTGGTTGTGTTGGCTACGCTGGACATACTGGCTTTAAACGGCCGCACTGCTTATGGACTTACTTTCGTTCTCGTTTACCCTTTATGAATATTTTTTTTTTTTTAGAGGTTTTTCATTAAGAATTTTTTTCACGTCAATTCCTTGTCATCGATTATCCCCGTGAGATATATTTGATAATCAAAGTATAATTTTTGAACGCGAATTTAAAGACGATGCTCGATTTCGATCGGATCGGTTGGTATAATATACCGTGGAATATTGGGGGGCCTTCTCTTTACGGGATTCCGCGCGTAGAATGCCCCCAGGAATGCTCGGCCATCTCGTCCTTCGAGCGTGAGACCGGCGAGAATCCGGTTCCGCTGAAGGACGAAGCGGCTGGATCCTGCAGGAGAAAAAGAAGGAAGCGTCTAGCGCGGCTACGAGAGACGACCGGGTGCCTCACCGCGATTTTAAACCCTATCGAATTCGAAAGCAGTTGCCTAGATTCCGCATAGATGAACTAGAAGAAATTCGTGGCAGTATTGCGCTATAAATTTGAAAGAGACTCACCTTCTTCTCGGTGAGCTTCTCGCACCTCCTCATCTTGCAGATCTGATGACTCTTGTCGTTCCTGCACGGGGCACAGTCGCCGCAATTGTCCTTCCGCTGACAGCCGATGCACTCGCCGCATCTCTTGCGCTTCTTCTTGGCGGGTTTGTCCCCGAGACCGCCCTCGCTGTCGCCGTCGCCCATGCCACCGCCAAGATGATGAGGTCCCCGGTTGGCAGTGGAGGAGACAGCCGCCACCTGACCGGAACTCTCGACGTTGGCACCGTCCTCGGACTCCATCGAACCGGCCCGTATTTTTCTGCGCTCCTTCTTCCGGCCGTCGATGCCAACCCGCGACGTCGGCGAGTCGAGAACCGTGGACATCGGGTTCTGGAAGTTGGTATGATGGAGCTGCGGGTACTCGGGTTTGACCACGGTGAGGACCGTGTGATGAGGATGTCCCGGTGGCGGCGGAAAAGCCTGGACCGGGCTGGATCCCAGTAGCTGGATATGTCGTTCGTCCAGGAGCTGCTGCTGGAGAGCCGGGACTTCACGCGCCTGGACAGGTGCCGGTACCAGCGGATATCCGACCGGGGCGCGATGTGGATGAGGAGCCGGAAGTGGCGCCCCGAGAGTATGGAAGCTCGGGAGGCCAACGGAAGTGACCGGAGGTGAGTGTGAAATCGACGCCGGCGACAGAGGCGTCAAGGCGGTGAGCTGGGGCTCCGCTTCGCTCGGCGCTGTGAATTGGCTCGCGAAACTCGGCAGACCTTCCGCACCACCTCCGCCTGCGTTTTTCGACTCCCAGGGCCGATACTGACTCGCGAGGACGACCTCGCCCCGAGAGTCTATCAGCCTGCCGGTGAGGCCTTCGTAGTAGTCCCAGGATGAGGTCAGCCCTAGACCCACGTCCTGGGGGTGCAGGGTCGTCAGGGTCGCCGAACCGTCCATCGTACCGTCGGCGAAGCTGCTGAACGGAGGCAAGTGTCGATTGGGATCTCCTGGACCCGAATTCGGCGAGGTCGCGACTGCCGGAGGGCTCACCCTCTCGGAGGCGACCTCCTTGGTGACCTCGGCGCTCATCTTCGCCGAAACATCTTAAGGTCCATCCCTCCCTCCCTTCCGGAGGCACCTGCTGCTTTCTTCAATTTTATATTTCTTCTTCTTCACACTTCCTTCGAGCCTCGCACTACTCTCACTTTACACCTACGACCAATTGCACTCGCGCGCACTCACCACTCTTACTTTTTCCTTCTTCCACCTTCTTCCACCTTCTTCCCCTTCTCCTCCTTGTCCTCCTTATCCTCCTTACACAGGTATCTCTCCACGACGTACCTCTTGGTGTCTCTCTGACTCACAGCCGCCAATCGCGAAAGCAAGTCAGTCGTCCTCCAAGATATCGGTACCTATTGTTCGGCTCGAGTTTTCTCCTCGCCGAGAAAGCCTTTCCCTCGATCTTCCTTTCTCTCCTCTCTGTCTATCCTGATTCTCGAGCTTACCTGATTGCGAGTCCAACTATATCGTGTCTCGTGATTTATTATTTTTTTTGTTTTGTTTCTTTGTTTTGCTAACCTTCTCTGCGTATTCGCGCTCTTTTGTACTCGACAGGTTTAGGCTACGAACTGAAGTAGATCGGTTGCTCTGGAGTATTGTGTCTTCCGCTTCCACGTATCCACGTTTCTTTTCTTAAAACTTCATAAAAATTTGTCGGTGCTCGTTAAAAAATGTAGATACTTATAGTTTAAATATAAATTCCTATGCTTCTTTCTTTGTTTCTTTTCTTCTCCCTCAATCTCTCTCTCCCCCTCTCTCTCTCTCTCTCTCCCTCCCTCTCTCTCTCTCTTCCACCTTGCTTCTTCCTTCTATAATCTGAGTATGAAGAACCTCCCGTTCGCCTTCCCGTTTAGCTCGCGCTTATATCTCTTCTTCTTTCTCCTCCACTTCTCGTTATTCTCTCTTGGTCGTCTTCGTATTTTCACTCTCGTGACACTCGTGACTCTCCCTTCTCCCACGCGTCGTATCCAGTTAAGAGTATCGTTATTTTCAATGATTAGTAGAAAATGGTAGATTCTTTGGTTTACGGTTTTTCTTTTAATTCTTGTGTTTTCTTATATCCCCTCGATCCTCCTTCTCCTTCGGCCTATCTTTCTGGCTCTGCTTCTCTATTATAATAATTCACTCGTTACTCTAATCTCTCCTCTCTTCCTCTCCTTCTTCCCTTTATTCTTTTTTTTTTCCTTTTCGATTTGGCACTGGCGGACTTTTGTTTACTTTTTGTTTTCTTACTTTTTACGTCTTCCTCTTCCTCTTCAGCTTCTATCTTCTTCCTCCTCTTCTTCGTCAATCTTCCAAACTCGCTGCTCCTCCTCGAGATATACTTTGTACACTAGATAGATACTATAGCTCTTATTTTCCTTTGTTTCTCCTGAACCTAAGCTCTTGGGATATTACGACATATAAACACACTAATTACTTCTTTCGCGCTTCGTAAGAAAATATAAATCACTTGAGGTTAATGTGGCTTGTTAGAAGGCGGTTGATTTGTACGATCTGAAACAGAAACAAGAGAAGGATCCTTGGTGAGAATAAAGAAAGGGACAGCCAAAGGAAAATCTGCTAAGGTATAGATATCCCGAAGTGAGGAACAGATAAGGACAAGAGGACTCATCCTCTCCCGTGATAAGTCCTGAGAGGTCTTTGAGGTCTTCGAGGTTCCGAAGGTCTATCCCGACTGCGTACCCTTTGCCACTTGAACCCCCCCCCCAAAAAAAAGGACCTCGATATCCGAGGTAACCCATAAAATTGAAATAAATCGTGGAATGTTAAATCCTTCAGAAAAAAAAAAAAAAAAAGAGAAAAAGTACCCCATAAGATCTTCGAAAAAGTCTCCGGCCTTAAGTCTTATACGCATCGCGCGTTACGCGTCAAGAGAAGCGTCCAAGTGACGACATACGAATGCCGAAGAGAGCTCAAGTCGGCAGAATGTGTCATAGGTCTCGTGCAGTAACCGGCACGTCAAGGCTACTATTATATTTGTACAACCTACAACCTACTATATCCACATCACCTACCACCTACCACCTACCAACTACCACGGCTCTCGAGTAACTCGCTTTCATAGCCGTAAATGCGATGTGTCCGTACGCTCGTAGGTGCTTCATTCATAGACTATAGCGTAGTAGTAGCGAGGGTGGCAAACCGACCACGAGGTAACCTTGATGGTTGGCTAGTCCCCTGGTCAACGGGACGCCATAACTCCGCTACTCCGCCACTCCGCCGCTCCGCCACTCCGCTACTCGACTCGCTCTACATAGAGAATAACAAACTGCCGAGGCGACTACCTAACGATTCCCAATAGCGCGAGTAAAGGTCAAGGGTGCGGAGCGTCTAGTTTCGGAAGGGCGAATAGTGGGAAGGAAGGAAGGAAGGAAATGTAAGAATGCTAAAGTTGGGGGCTCCTTCGAGAAGGGTGGAGCGCGAATATCCGGGGGATTGTTCGCGCGAGCGTCGTTCCGAGCCTTCGCTCGAAACTACCGTCGCCGGGTCTCAGTGAAATATCGACCGCTCTTTAACCCGCCCCCCCCTCCCCCTTGCCACGCTCCCACTCGCTCCGTCTCTCTCTGTATGTGTTATGTGCAAGCTCGACTTTATGTAAAGCGAGTACATAAAGCGAAGCTTGCCGTGCGGCAACACAGAAGCGTTTTCGCTCTCTGGATTACATGGAGGCGTAGCTGGTAACACGCGCAGCTTTACACGGGGAAAGCACATGCATATGAAGTTCGAGGCACATAGGACTAGCGTATATAGAGCTCGTTCGTTGGAGCCCCCCTCCGGCACCCCCCCCCTCGATGCCCTTGCCCAAAGTCCCCCCTCCGGCGCCCCCCCGTGCCTCAACGAACCAGACTCCGACCGCCAGCCTGCCTCACTGGCTCGCTGGCTGCCGTAATAGCTTTACAGCTGTGGATGTCGGAGCTTTCGCTATCGCTGGAAACTTGCACTGTCGTTCGGAACTTTCGCTTGTAAAGCTGGCGTGAGCAGCGCCCGCGCGGCAGAGGTCGACAAACCACCAGGGAGAGAGAAGCTCCGCGGTCGCTGGAGAATCGAGAATGTTTCTGTTTACCGCAACACGAAAAGCTTTTTGACGGGGCTATTATTAATTCCGTGAGAACCAGTCGATGGTCCAGCAGGAGTTCGGGATCTACGGGACGATCGAGGAAAGCTCCGCGAATTTTTCGACTTTCTCTTTACCCGTTCTCGAGTTTGCATTCGGTCGTGTCTACGCGGTGCCGAGCAGTTCCTGCTCTGCTCTTGGGTATTGGGAGTGCGCCACTGCTCCGAGCACGGCACCATTACTGTTATTATGGAAGTACCGCTGTGAAAACATCTTTAAGGACCCCGCGGAGTCATAGGCAATTGAACTTTCCTACCGTCCATAAATCGTCCACACTGTATAACGTGAACTTTAGTCTTTAAAGGTCGCGAAACTCAGCGCGCCGCGATATTGCCTGATCTTTTAAAATTACGATCGAGCGTCTCACCCGGTATATGGAAAATAACGATCGGACCAAGTAGTCCTCGCGAATCTCCGCTCCGCTGTACTCCGGCGAGGAGTCACAGATCGAGCTCTCCGGGTCATCCTGACTCCATCCTGCTCACTTGCCTAAGCTTCTCTACTCGCGGCTCTCCGCGTTTCCCCTTCGGTTTTCTATCTGCGCGCGCGAAAGACAGTCGAGAGAGAGAATGGGGATCGAGCAGGGGGAGGGAGGAAAATTACACGGCGGACCGAAGCATTCGTTTCGAAAAGCACCATTAAAAGCGCGAGCGTCGGACGACACCATAAAGAACGTTGGTCAGAGCCGAGGGGGTACGCGCCCCTACTACGTCACACGGTTTTACTACCCTTATTTGGACCGCGTACGCATCTCTCTCGGGTTCGCATTAAAAAAAAAAAAAAAAAAAACGAGGAAACAAAAAAAAAGACGAAAAATAAAGCTGCCTATATTTCCTCGTTGGCAAAGGACCCAGGGCCATTGGGAACATGCGTTCAACTTTCTCGGTCCGCTTCCTGTTTTATGCTCCTTTCACAGGGAACGCATTAAAATGCTTTTTCAAAATGAGTTTAATCTTGGCAATGGTACGGGATTCCCGAAATTCCTAGGAAACGGATAACCTCTTGGGAAAAGAAAAAAAAATAAAGAACTCCTCGCGATTAACCTCGGCATCTCTTCGTGCCCTTCATGGCTGCGAGAGAAAAGTTCGCTCAACCCCTCCCGCTTAGCGCTCGCAGATGCTCGCTATATGCACTTTCGCTGAATCGACCGTAGCATACGCACAAAAATTCAATACCGCGTCGCGCGTTGTGAGCCTGCCATAGTGTACGCTCCGTCGCACTATACCCAGTGCGACTACACGACGTGTCGGGATTCTTTGGCGACTCCGAGCAACGTCAGGGACAGCACGCGCGAAATTTCGCTCCACGAAGTACATCGCCACCGATGGAGACTCGCGCGTTACGCGAGAGACGCGAAATTCTCCGAATTCGTTCGGCAAACTTATAGCGACCAGCCAAACCGCAAGACTCGTGCATCGAGCGGACGAGACTCGGCTGCTCTTTGCTCTCCCTAATTTTTCCATTTCCCGCGGTACAGGTTTGGCGAACAGGGGGGGCGGCATCGACCATCGCCGAGAAAATTCCAAGGGATCGTCGTCCAATTTTTGGCAATGGTCCCCCCCCCCTCTCCCGTTGGCCATCCCGAGGACGTAAATCTCCGATAACGTCTCTTTTTCACAGCCGCTAATTCCGGCGTTGCGAAACGAAAATGGCGCGCGCTAAAGAGAGAGAGAGAGCGACGCCGCAGTTGCAAAGGGGCTCGGGAGGGTGAATGGTGGTTCGGGTCAAAAAGTAAAAAAAAAAGCTCCGTTGGCGGCACCGAGCAAAAAAGCTCCGGGTACACTTTCGCCGACCTCGTGGTGCCGCGGTGGAGTCTCGCGCGGCGACAAAGGCTGCTTGATTCAAGGTCCCACACGCACGCACGCACACCCGAAACCCACTGAGCGACGGAGCGAACACACAAGTTCCAGCGACACTGTACGGACACGACGCACACATGATCCCATGCACGTGAAACGTTGGCGCGCACACCCGTTTCCTTACGCGACTGTATTGGTGCACACGAACGATGAGCTCCGACTGTCCGGCAAATGTGCTGCGCTTAACCGCCTCAATATGCACCAGTGTGTACGTCTACGTTCAGAGAGAAAATTAAATGTATACGTACACATGGACGCGCGCGTCTACATTGGACCTTCCAACACATCGGTATGGTATATCATGACATCACGAACACCGTGTACGAGCAGCATAGGGAACCGACGCCGACGCCGCGCACCGTCGTAGTACGCCAAGTACGCGTTCAAGGGACTCTCTTAAAGTCATCCACCCACACGTCATCAAGATATCGGAAATTATATAAAATTGCGTTGACTGCGAGGCTGATATTTAAATTGGTTCGCTAAAGCACAGATTAATGCAGGCGGGCTGATGCCGACGATCGACTCGCACGGGACCCCGCGCGCCGTCCTAACGGCTTTCCCGACGATTCCCGACGATTCCCGACGATTCGCGACGCGATCAACACTTTTTCGTTTTTTTCTTTGCGTCTTTCATTCAACTACAGATTTTGCATTACGTGTCCCAACAAAGGGGATGACAGGACGCACGTGTGTATCCGACCCGATACCGATTACCTTTCGCCTTGGCATTGGAATATATCGAACGAGCGAGTGAAACTTACCGATCTTAACGATTCGATTCACGATTCCGTTTTAACACGCCTTCCCATCCCCACTTTCCCTTGTTCCATTGTTTTTTGTATCGTCCGTTTAATTAGATTCGTCGAAAGTACCGAGACTCGAAATCACGAACTAAGTAAAGAGACTGCAAAGTATCGAGTCTCTCGATGAATGATCGAAGGTCCTTCTCGTCTTTCCTCCTTTCCTCTCTTGCTCTTTATCACTTTTTACTGTTTTTCTCCTTCTTCTGCTTCGATGCCGTCGCCCGTTGCCGCCATCCGATTTCCTGTCACTCGGCCGACAGCAGTGCCGCTGCGAAGGGCCGATCGAAACGAGGACGTGCGTCCTTACGGAGTATCGTTAAGCAAATGCAAGATGCACGATTTTATAAAAAATGAAAACGAAAGTTAACGTAACGCGAAAAAAAAAAAGAACGAGCGCGAGAGATTGTTGCCTCGAGTTGTCCGCGTAGAACCGCCGTCGCGATTAAACTGACAGGCAATCAATGTTTTGGAAAGACGAGGAACGATAAGCCGCTCTCGCGCGATATTGCGATCTCCGTGACTCTGACGTTTGGATTTTGCAAAATCGAATTTCGATAGCGCGCCTTTTCGTTTTTGCCACCCGATATAAAGCCCCTTGTTTTTCTTACTCTCGTTGTCTCGGGAGAATCCAGCTGTCCGGGAGTTGATTTTTCCCCAGACTCCCACCGTACTGAATTTCCCGTGCGATTCCCTGCGGAATTCTTAAAGAGCGATTGCCTCAAATTTTCACGCTATTTTCGATCGATTAATCATATACGAATTTTGGAATCGCTCGTACGCGATTCCAATCGCCGACCACTATTGCTCTTTCGCGCCACGATAAATTCACGTCCGATAAGAGTAAATAAGATCGATTCATCCAGCCGATAACGCGATCGTAACACGATTGATCGACGTTTCGACGTCTCGTAGACTCCGACGCTTCCGGGAGAGGATCTTCCTCGGCGATTTTGATGAGCGACATTCGTTATTTTTCCTACGCACACGAGTCAGAAACGTAATAACGGTTTCACGTTCTGCTATCGTATCCATAGATTATCCAAGTCCAAACGTACTTTTCGTACGGTTTAACGAATTACCGGATACGCTTCCGGTCGACGACAAAATTCTCTACCGGAACCTTCTCGTCCTTCCGAATCGCACGTTCCCCAGCAGCAGGACAGTTTTCACTGAATTCGCTGAAGATCTCTCGTGCCGGTCCCGTCAGCACACAGAATTTGCACAAAGAAAACACACGCATCCGCGCACAGAGCGCTACAGATTTTCAAGAAGGATTCTCGGTACGATTCGATCGGCAGGAAAGACCAGCACGAAAACAGCATGGACGCTTCGAGGAAATAAGGGAAAAAAAAAAAATAAAAAGGCAGAATACAAGAGAACGAGGCGGACGAGGGGTGGAAGATGGGTGGGAGAAGGAGACGGATAAGCAAAGGCGGCGGCAGTCAGCGAAGAACGTAAAGACCAGCGGAGAACACGGATGACGTTTTCCCTGTTTCTCGATGTTCAATATTTCGATACGGCCTAAAAATTCCTTATCGATCGTCGTCGGGTGACAACCGATAAGTCTCGCGACCGACGAACCACGATGGTTGGAACGAATTACGAGAATCACGGTGAAATGGTAGTATGGTAGTATGGTAGAATGTTTAAGAACCTGTTTATACTCTGCGTGGCTTCTCCAAAGCGAATAAGCCGAGAGACATCTCGTGTCACATCCCAATTACGTTTCGCAAGCACAAGAACTACCGTGTTGTTGACGTCGTTGCTGTTGTTGTTCTTCGCGGCGTAAAACTTTATTCCCGAAAACCGAACAACACCGAACCGACGTGAAACCGAACTTCCGCATAGTAATCCGTAACTCGTTGTCACACTCCTCGTGTACCGGATCGCTGTGGAAACTCCCGTTAACGTACTCCCGCGGTCTACTCGTGCTCGCAGCTCTCTCTCCCAGTCTTCCTCCTAGTCGACGTCTCCGTGCTTTCGTCTTCCTCGATTGATCCCCACGTCCTCGTGGCGTCGACACTCGGAGTAGTAGTAAGCGTGGCGAAGCGTGCTCGCGCTCCTCGACGACGGGGACCACTTTGCGAGCAGGAGACTCTCGCGGTGACGGAAACTGAGGGAAACTGACGGAGGAGGAGGAGGAGGAGAAGGAGAAGGAGGAGGAGAGGGGAAAAGAAAGAAGGAGAGAGAGAGAGAGAGAATACGATAAAACTCAAGATTTCACGGAATCGGGAGAGACTCTCCGAGAGACGGGGAGAGTCAACACTGGACGAAGAACTAACGTGGAGTAAGAAATACGTATTCGGCGCACACGGCACTTTCCAGAGAGCGAAAGTTACGAAGAAGGTGACGGGTGAAAGGTGAAACGAGGATGGGATAATGGGAGAACGCGGATAAGGGATAATTGATAAGAGAGAGAGAGAGAGAGAGAGAGAGAGAGAGAGAGGGAGAGAGAGAACGACGCAGACGGTAACTGAACGTTGGGAGAATCAAGTGATAGAAGTAGTATAATCCGAAAGTGCAAGTTGTCAGGGAAACGTTAATTAACACACAGTCGACCGGTTAAAACACTTTTTCTCACTCGACACCTCGAATCTGAAACGTCCTCGGTAAAAACGTCCTGGTGATATCGCGCGATAGCCTCGACCTCTCTTCCCTCGGGATAACTCTCGCTTTTAAAGTTACCCGGTCACTTTGGAAGTGTACCTTTGGTTGCGGGCTGCCCCGTGCTGAGTGTGCTTGCCGCGCAGTGACTGTATGCTCCAAGAGTATTCTTTGTCCGACTCACAGCTGCCCGCGTTTCGGCGCTCGTGCCGTTTCGCCGGCGTTCGGCGCTGCTCGGGTGTCATCCCGGCGTCATGGCGGGAACGCAGGACACCCAGGATACGGTCGGGGAAGGGAAACACTCGGCTCGACGCCATCTTGTTGCAACCCCCGTTTACAGGGGGATGCTGCAAAACTCCCTACTTCGATGCTCTCTTATATATCCCCCGTGTAGTTAATTTACTGTAATCCTATTTCTAGTGTCTTTCCCTTCTCTTGATTCTTCAGGGACGCGACCTCCGTTACTCCAGACACTCTTACGCACTCTCGCTCGATTCTATGTTCTTCGATTCGCCCTGTTCGACTGCCTACCAGATATTTCTTTCGATTATCTAGATCGTCTACGTACATATCTGGCTTAACTGTTGCCACACCTATCCTATGCATCTGTCCGTATGCTTATCTGATTTTTCGCGTTTATCTGGAGCCACGACTATCTTCTCTCTCTCTCTCTCTCTCTCTCTCTCTCTCTCTCTCTCTCTCTCACTTTCTCTCTTCTTTCATTCCGAACGTAACTGCGTCCCTCCGCGTCTCTCTGGCAGGTCCATCCCTTCTTTTTCAACGTGATTCCATCGCACTCTAGCTCTCTCTCCCGCCCTCTCTCTCTTTTTCTCCTGTGCCCTCTCCTTCTCTCTGGCACCGAGCATCCCGATCAATTGGTTCGCTCTCCACGACCTTTCCTATCCGCGCGTCCATGCCGGCAATTTTCGATCGTCGCCCAGTCATCCTATCTTAGAAATACAGAGACTCGTGAAAATGCACAGCGAGAACGAACCCTTCCAAGAGGGTGCGATGCTTTCTGGGTTCGCTGAACGAAGACTTGGCTGCTACTCGGTGGGTCACGCGGCACGTTCCGAGTTCCGAAGTCTCGTTAAGGCGAGTCTAGGCTTCGTTATGATCGAACGAAATCACGAGATTCAACAGGGAACTACAACCACACCCCAGCACCATTAGACATCCTGAAACGGCCTGAAACAATCCGGAACACCCTGGAACATCATAGAATATGCTATTCGATCATTCTATTTTTTTTTTTTGAAATCAAAAGTCGACATGACGCAATCTTGTATATGAGCTACAGTCTGATACGCTTAGCAGAGGGTAAAATATTCTCCCCATATGGAAGTGTGCAGCGCGTCTACACCCTGTTCTCCTTTGCCTTTCACTCCCCCCTTTTTTTCTCATTCTCACACACTTTTTTCCTCCTTCGCTATCCATTTCTCTCACCGTTTCTCGCATCGAATGAAAGTCACCCCCTCCGCCCTCCTCTATCTGGGGCGTAAACATTTTCATTCAACAGCTGAAGATTATTCCCGCTCATATTCGAGCCGCTTCCTTATAGGTTACAAGGGTTGCTGACTCTCCTCAAGTTGAAGGGCTTGGTTTTACATACTTCCCCAGCGGCGCTAAAAGTTGTTGATATCCGCTCGATTCGCTCCGACAGCCTCACGAAATAAATCGCGAACGGCTGAAATACCGAATCTTAAAAGTCCTCGGAATTACGGGGATGTCTGAGATAAGCACCCTTTACTTACCTTTTTTACCAGCTTCGTCTCGACTCCGTTTCAAAGAATCTTTCGGGCCTTACACCAATTTCTATAAAGGACCCACACTTCATCCACCAGCCAACAGCCTTTTACGAGGATTTTTACGAGTCCTGCGAAGGAAACACGCTGACTCGCAAATTAACATGTAATTTCATCCAGGCGACGCACGATCCTCCAGTTAAGTTTTTATGAAATTCCATCCTGGTCCATTCAAAATGAATCCCGAGTGTCAAATTAAATGTCTCTGGAAAGTTTATAAAAAAAAAAAAAATTGAATGCATTTCAAAAACCTTCACAAATATTCACGACTCACCTCGTCACGATTCCAGTACAGATACGATATTTACCCCATGACGTCAGGACCCTTCCTCACTGAAAATGGATTCGATACTGATTCCTGTCTGGTACGCTAAAGACCCTCATGTTCCTGCTGCGGGTTCATTCACGCTTTTCCCAAAAACAGCAGATGCCTTCGAGAGCACCGATTCGATTATGCCAGTGATTTTCATTGAGACTTGACGATTTGATAATTCAACCTCCAGCCCATCAAGAAGGCTTTCATTATCGCGCAGCTTTCCTAGCCGGGACAGCCTCTATCAGCCTTGATACACGTCGGAACCTCTTACAAGCTCTTTAAGCTGCGATATCGATAACAAAGTGTCGGCAACCCCCGAGACGGTTTATGGCCGAGTCGTAAACGCAGGAGTACCACCATCGAAATACTCACCCTCTCTCCTATCTTTTATGCTCTCTTCGTACAATTCCTCGTCCCTCTCACCCGTACCCCTTAGTCCTTCACCCCGTTTCCAGAAAAGTATATATTATGGATTACACCTCCCCCCCCCCCCCCCCGCCCCGCCCTTCCTTCCTCGCCAGGTTAACCAACAAAGTGCCTATTAGTAAAGCGTTAGGAAACATCAATTTTATTTTTTACCTTTTTGTTTCATTCTCACGACTATCTTCACGCGGTTCCGACTATTTTCTCGATCACGACCTTTCTCCGGTTAGTTTCGTCGAGAGACGCCGAGCGTCCACGTACGATTTTCCCAGGTAGACTTTTCCCTCGTGCATATTTAATCGTTCACGCAGACGCATCTCACGGAAGGTAAAACTGGCTACCAGTATATCTGGTCCGATGACGTCGCGGAGCGACCCGATGATTATCATAACAATGCGCTCCTATGCTGATATAAATTAATGCCTATTCTTCTGGCAACGGGGTTGACGGACGACACCGTGTGGCTTCTGTCGACTGACAGGACATGCATCATCCTTCCAAATCCTGCAAATGACTACCGGTGCACTTTTACTTTTTTTTTTTTTTTTTTTTTCTAGCACGGATAGGAGTTCATACTTCACGCTTTTGGGAATCTGCGACTCCTGAGTCTACCGGGTATTTCGAGGGCATCATTATTATTAATCTTTGAGATTATACGATCGACCCGAAGAATCCTCGTGGAGACGCAGTGAGATTTTGGAAATTAAGTTTGAAAAGTATTTACTTCTCTTGAATGGTTGCATGCTTTTTTTTTTATATTCTTTGCTTCTGTCTCTCATCTTTTTTTTTCTCTGCTCCTAGAGCAGGGTCTTGGCGCAGGTTCCATGTTAAGCCCGAGAATTCCCACAGGGCTGCCAACAGAGCGAATTCGCAGCTCTTTGCAAAAGGATAATTCTCCGAGATTATTTGGCGCAATTTAAAAAATCTCAAGATTTCGCTTATTTCGCCGAATTCGATCGACTTTATCTGCTCCTGCAGTCTCTCTGCCTCCTGTGCAAATCGGATTAATATCGCGTGGCCATCCGCATCGATCTCTGGCTCCGTTTTTGGCACACGTGTCCCTCTTCCGTCGAACACGTGTGCGCGACTCGGGAAACGTACAGGATCACGTCGGTTATCATTCTAGGCCAATATCGAGCGACGGGCTTGAGTTTTCAAGGCTGTCCACATGAATCCCGTTACGATATGCGCATATACGTCCATTGGGGGGGGTTAGAGAGATCGTCGTGTCGCCAATTGTAAACACATGCGACACGTCACTGGGTACTGCGCCAGTGGGTTTGATACTGGGAAAATGAAAGCGACCAAAAATTTGGGAATCGCGTCCACATCGAGATCCAATGAGAATTAATGGAAGTTTTCAACTCCCTTAGTTTCCAACCCTTCCTTGAGGGAGACAACCCTTCTGCATCCTGGCCCCCTGGCCCTGCGAAGTTTCTTGACCCCGTCGTTCAATCCTGAGGTTGCACCGGTTTACCCAAGTGATCTCTAGCTCTTGCACGGTGTCGACCTGAATTCTTTGAAAAGGCTCAAGCTACACATTTGCTTTCCAATTATAATCTTGATGTTGGTTAATTTTAGATACCAACGGTAATCAGTACAGAATCAACAAATAGGAATTGGGTTGTCATCCCCGAACTGGTGAAATTAATCGTAGCGGCGCTAGGTAAGCTGATTAAATGTGAATTATTCGACGGTTAATTTTGTAGGTCGGAGGGTGAAACAGGTAGGTAATACCGAAGTACAATGTCGTTATACATAAATACATAGAAATAGAGAAATCAGCCTTTATAGACGGTGTCGTCACTTTCTACGTAATTAGAAACTCATTTGGAAGCTTCCCCTCGGTTTGACGTAATAACGTGTACGTGTATACCAAATGCCATATTTAACGTCTCGATATAAGAGATTCACGGAACAATTGAAGAATTGATAATCGCTCCGTGCATTAACCCTTTTCGCACCCTTTCGGGCTGGCGCATTAGCCTAGTGTGCTGCTTACGAAGGCAAGTCGTGACGCTTTTTCCCTCTTTTCCCCTTTTTCCCCTTATACCCTTTTCCGGGATACCCCGAGGGATAAGGGTGAACGACTGACGGAGACTCGCAGGGAAACACGGCGACGGCTCGAGACTGGGAACAAGTGAAAGAGTGAAAGAGGAAAAGAGCAGAGGAGAGTTCGATTCGAGCTTTTTATCATTAACGGCCATTATCTCAAGATGCATTAGTAGACTCGTTCGCGAACGAAGGGCTTCTGGAAGTCTCCGCTGAGGTTTCCGTGAGTAAAGTGGGCTCTGCTTCTGTATTGCCGATCTTCGGTAGACGCCGAGGAAAATTTAGTCATTGGCCAATTCACCAAATCGCAATACGATTTCTTGGATCTTCCATTTTCTGTCTAAGAAATCAGCCGGATCGCCAGACCCGTTCGTGATGCTTCCTAGGAAATCCGGACAGATGCGACTCGGTTCATAATAATACCGAAATAAATCAGTTTATCGGGTCCAGGTAGGCAGGCGGACGGGCGAGCTGAGACTACCTAAGTATATAGTGAACTGTACAGGGCTGAGCTACAGGGAGTTACAGGCAGCCATGGTCACGGTGATCACGCAGCATTGTATTGCGCGTATGGGTTCAGCGGTTCCCAATTCGTGGCTGCGGGCTGTTCTGCGGCCACGTTGAAAAAAAAAAGGACTGGAACAAGGAGAGGAGCTTTTGATTTACGGCGAAAACATGAAGCCCTCCCTCCCCGGAGGGTCTCTGTGTTTTAGAGTTACGACGGGACTAGGCCTGGAAAAAAAGAGGGGAAAAGAGCGGCAGAGGAAGAAGATGGAGGGCACGAACTCGCGAGGGGGGGAGGGGAGGGAGGGGAGGGAGGAGGTCTGATTGAATTATTGGCCAAATCGAAAGAGCGAGAGAGGAGAGGTCGCCTCTCTTTCCTTGGGAAAAAGTTTCCTCGATTCGCTGAAAAACTGCCGATTATTCTCGTGCGACTTGTCGATTCCGTCCCCGTGATGCTTCCAGCAAGGATTGATAGTTTCTCCAATAAAGGCGAGGAGGATAAAGATTTCAATAAGTCGAATTCTTAAGGACTTATCCAATATCCTCTTCCTAGACGTTCCTCTCCTTTAAGATCAGCTGACTCACCCTGTCCTCCCAGCCGATTCAACCTTCTTAACGCGATCCTCGACTCCTATGAGAATCACTGATCCTCCGGCTCTCCAGACATTTGTCTCGAGACTCTAGTCTACCTGACGTTTAGACTTCGACTAGTTTCCTGCGGGGGAGACCTGGACCAGGTCTTCGGTATGAAAGATTTTATCTGCAAGACCAGGATCCTCTCGTCTATCGATCCCCAACCTCGCCATTGGATCCTTCGCATCCGTTGCAGCTGCTTCGATCGAATTTTTGAACGTTCGTACGATAACTCGGCCAAAAAAAAATTGAAAAAATTGCCTCAAGCTGGAGCAGCGTTCCCCGAGGACTGCCAGAAGGAACAGACCCTGTCACTCTTTGAAGACGACCACCTCCAAGGTTTTGCCTAAGCGGCGCATCCAGTGTCAGATGCGTCTCCAGCAGATCCTGATGTCTCGTTCACATTCACTCACCTTTCCTTCTACTTTGGTCTTCGCCTTTACTCGGACCATTTTTTTTTTTCACGCACATAGCTGGAGCTGCGTGCGCAACGTAGCCCTGGGGCTTTGATCTCGGAACGAGATCTCGCACGGGAGCGGACATATGTGTTCGGGACAAACAGTAGCAAGCAGCTGCGCAGCATCGTGACACGCGTCCATTGTCGCGTCGGGACGCATCGAAAAATGAAAAATCGACCAGCGACTCACGCGGCCATTCACCTGGCCCTTACCAAAAGACATCCCCCAAGGATCCCTGCCGACCCTATTCTGGGACTTTTAAGCGTTATCGGGATCCTTGGCTAAGGACAGGAACGTGGTGGCTGTATTGGCACAAAGTCGAAAAAACTTTCATAAACCTGGCAGCTGAAGGCAATTGAATTGAGTCATTGCACCAAACAGAATCATTCTGTGCGTGGCGGTTTGCCTGTCGGTAGGCGTAATTTCACTCATCGGCTGATGATTCGTACTAGGATATGCCTATTATATCTACGTATTCACTTTTTCGAATATTCATATAATTTTACGTGAATTCTCTAGCACGATATTCCATATAGCCTAATCAAGTGCGATCTCTATATACATAGGGAAGGGAATTCTAGTGCGGTTTCTGGTGCAGAATTGCCGATGGGGTGGTCAGGGTGGGTCGTCGCGCGTGGCGAAAAAAGAGCATTTAACCCCTTTGCGATAGGGAACCGTCATTGAGAAACGGGCAACGGGCCATTGAAGAGGGCACGCGCTCTGAAAAACCAGGGTGCTCTCCCTCATTCCTTTCCCCATCTCTCTCTCTCTCCCTCTCTCTCTCGCACTCCATCTCCCAAGCGACTCCCGCTCTTGAATTCGACTGGAACACCTAGGAGCACCCTCGCACGGGGTTCCTGTCCCACTCTGGGATTCCATGACTATCGGAGAGCAGGCACCCTTCCCTTTAAGAGGCTGCGCGCAAGGTGCACCCCCCGTGAAGAAGGACAGCGTCGCGACGCCATCCAGTTGTATTCCCGCCCCGCGAGTAACCGCAATGCTCAATTCTGATGTATTTAACAAATTTGTCCGATAACATTGGAATTTGCCTCGTTAACGTTAATCAGTCCTGAAGCCGTCATTATCGCAGGAGGATTAATTACGAGAAGCAATAATACTGGGAGATCGGATGCTGTGGAGGATCGATCTATATTAATACCTCCTATGTAACATACATAGGCGTACAGCGCGAGCATCGCTGACTGCGCAGTTCGCACTCGCAGGACAAGCAAGACCGCAAAGACTGTACGAACTGAAAGTCCTTTTTAGCACGTTAGAGGCGCTTTGCTCGTTAGAAACATCTGCCGGCCTCTGGGATGGAATTCCGGCGCGTGGCTCCCACGAACCAATCAGACCGCGTCTGCCCATTGTCCACCGAGTATTGTCTTCATCCCGTAGGAAGTACCTGGACAAAGGGATGTCCTACGGGAGGAGCCGATTTTAATCTCCGCGGAGGACTAGCGGGAGGCATAAAGACTCCGCTCGACTATAGACGCAGAGTGCAGCAGCACCCAGTCGATTCACCAGTGACTCCATTGAGCAAAGGGATGAACAAAGGTGAAAGCGGAGCCAAAGAAATGGAGGTGAAAGAGGTACGTGTGCCGTCGTAATGGGAGTAACGAGAGTACAGCGGGTAGGACTGGGACCTGGACCAGGACTGGGACTGGGACCGAGGGAGGCTACGAGCCACTAAGCCGCGTTAATAAGAATGCGAAGAAAAAAAAAAAAAGAAACGTAAATGTAAGTTTAATCGAGGCTTGTAAACGTAATCATGCCAGAACGTCTCTCGGCTTTTAATGTTTTATTCGAAGACCAGGGGTTAACGACCAGGGTATCCCGACAGCATTTCCCGCTAAGGGAGAAGGAAAGAATTACGGGGGCGAAAACAGGAAAGTTGCTTCATTCTGGGTAAATGAGTGGATACAAGAGCTCCTTCGGGGCCTCTGCCTCTTCTCCGTGGAGGTTGGGTGGTGGCGGCGGGAGGAGGGAGGGAGGGTGTTAAGGTGAGGGAAGGCCGGCGGCACCGGACAGTAATAGGGGATGATCGCCCTGGTAACACCCGTAGTTAACGCAATGGATTGGCTCGACCGCTTCCACACCAACATTCCGTTCGTCCGATGAATGTTGAAACTTTTCGAAATCGACGATAATTCGACAAAGCTCCTTCGAGACGGTTTTAACGCGTGTTAACACCATTTTTTTTTTTCGACCTTCTTCCTCCGTTCTCCGATTCTCATTCGTAACAATTGATATTCTAATTTATCGTCCGAGCTCTCTGAACTCACATGGACACACTGTTTCCTCCGATACGAGATAAAGGACCTAAGTCAACCTTTTTCCGCTTTATTTTCTTACAATGTAGGCAGTAGGTGTATATGTATACAGTGGCATCATTTTACCCAAGGGATACTGGGAAGGGAGGAAATTATCCGGTCGCGCTGGAAAATCCCAAAGGATCGTGCCCCACATGCCACTTTTGGTATTTTCCAAATTTAGCCGGATACATCGTGTCCCGTGGATTTCTCACAGGGAGCAAAAGGCGGGCAGCTGAACCAAATTTTAAATGCCTACGTCACCACGTGTTCGACCAGAAAGCGCTGCCGTTTCTTATTTACCGCACGGGAATGAAAATGACGATGGCGATACTCATTATGGTATACGGTGTATACCCATGACCGTCAGTACCCACCGTGGCCACGGCATTGGCGCTGCCGGCAGGCTTTTTTGCTCCTGATGATTTTTCTCGCGATCCCATTGGTCGAGCAGGGAGCTGGGGCACGCGCCTTCCGGTTACTGACCACCAAAGAAATCCACGTCCTTCCTTCTTCTACTTTCTCGTTCTCCTTCTACTAACGTGCTCCCCGACCCTCCTTCTTCCTCCCCCCCTCCCATCCCGCTGCACCGAGGGATCAAAGGTGTTCTCTCTCCTAGCGTGTGACATCTGGATGCTATAGTCCGTTTCTCGTAGCTGGGCCTAGAAGACTCGTCCTCGAAGGATCGACCAGATCTGGATGATCCTGGACTAGGCAGATGTTGAGGAAGTCCTGACGCGAATCGCGGTACCCGGGGGAAGGGAGAAGCAAAATAAAATTACGAATTTTCAGGCCTTCTATTAAATTTATTCTCAGTCGTCCATGCCAGATACAATTCTATCGTTCGAAATTACTGAGTTCCTCACTCGAAATATATTTTCCTGGGAGTCTGGGAATGATCTGCTGTATGCCGACTGGATTTAAGATCAGCATGGGAAGCTGGAATTTATAGTATTATACCGCGAACGATCACTAGGGCATCCGCGTGTACCTGACGTGGTCCAGGTACGCGCGCACCGAAGGATCCTTTGTAACTTTACGTACCCAAGGTGTCCCGCGGGATGAATGCAAGGTCCTGCATTGTCAAACGAGGCTTCGAAGGTCGCGGGAACGTTGCGTCGTGGCATGACGATTTATGAAGCTCCTCCCGTTTTGAAGAAAAAAAAAAAGGCGGAAGAGAAAAAGGTGTCTAAGCCGGGGAAGCCTAGAGCAGGATACTCGACTATAGCGGTTGTACGCACACGCCACAGTGGCTGGAGGGGCGACGGGGAGGCCCCCGAGAATTGTCAGCGCGTGGAGAAGAGAGAAGACTGTCCTAAGAGAGGAGGAGAGTAAGCATCGAAAGCGCGAGAGAGGAGCAAAGTCGAGAGAGGAAAATCGATTGTCCAAATTACGAGCCGACAGCTCGGTCCGACCCCGCTTATACGATTTCGCTTAGCGCGTACATATGTACTCTCTATCTATCCGCTGGCTTCTCTCCTGGGCTCCCTCCGCTTCTCTACATAACGTACATGGACTTATGTGCCAAGATACGTATAGCACACGTACCGCAGCATGTGCCAGGATTGGCACCTCGCGGCCTGAAATTCTCTCCCTCTCGCGACGCGAGTTTCGACGGCCACCGGTGTATGGCTGCCCTGATTGGGCAGCGTTTTTGGAAAAGCAAGCGCGTGCGTGAGTGCGTGCACTTCTTGATCCTTCTTTAGATTTTTCTTCGGAGCCTATTGTTCCTATCGCAGGTGGACCCCCTGATCCTGGTTGGAACCTCTAGGTTCGAGTACCTCAATGGTTTGACTTCCTCGTACGGTACCAATGGTGCCCTGTGCGGTTCCCTATGGTTTCGCATGGCACCTAACATTTCCGTGGTGGCACCGACTCAGGGTCTCTGGTGGTGGTGGTGGTGGTGGTGGTGCTGGAGCACCTCCCTGTCAGTGAAACCTTCCCGCTTCTCCGTACGCGGTGCGTGTGCGTGCGTGCGCTGCTCTTGAATGCTCCGTCTCCGCGTACGCACTCGACTCAACGCACCGGGAGTCTGCGATCAATGCGTGGCACTGCCACGGTCGTCATGGCAACGGTGCGCGCCACGCACCGAGCACCCAAGCTGGCCGAACTAAGCGAAAGATCTTGCTGGTGCGTGCGTTCTGCGTAGAGTGCGTACAAACGCAACTCGCCGTCCATGAACCTGGTGGTGGTGACGGTTCCATTGCCGGTGCAGGGGGGGGAGGGGTGTAGAGGGGGACGGGGGGGGGGTAACGAGTGAACCGAAGAACGGGAGAAGGAAGGAATGATCGATCAGAGAAATTTGAGAAATTCTCTCTCTCTCTCTCTCTCTCTCTCTCTCTCTCTCTCTCTCTCTCTCTCTCTCTCTATCTCTCCGTCTTGTCTTGTCCTTTCTTTTGTTCGTTATCTTTCTCCTTTTATTTGGATTTTCTCGTAGGGAATATTTAATTTAGTCTCACACTGCTCTCTCGTGGGGACAGAGCGAGGAGATCCAGAGCGAGAGAGAAAGAATACGGAAGAGTATGATCCCCCCAGAGAGAGCAGCGATGCGTCCTCGGGTGCGTGAGGACCAGTGGCGTCGGCAGCGTCGGCGTCGGAGCAACACGGCAACACCAAGCCGATCGATGCCCTGCAAACTTCTACGCACAACGCAACGAGCACGTGGCTACCTGAACGCGATGCGTGCCTGCGTGAGATACACGCAGCTTGTAAACAGTTCTGCTTCTCTCGCTCCGTCCCTCTCCCCTCTCCCCTCTCTCTCTCTCTGTCGCGTTAGCGCCCCTCCTGCTGCCGCTCGTCAACGAGAAAGAGAGAAACTCTCGACCCGTACAAACAGCCGTATGGATTTTACGAGAAAAATGGCGAAATTTCTACTCCGACTTTTTGCTCCCGCAGTACTTCGTGCGGTTATATTCATTTTCATGATGATTCTTTAACGACCCGAACTCCAGTTCGCCGGTCTTCGCGTTTCCGGTTCGTTCGAAAATCCGCTTCCTGCAGCACTCGCGGGTCTCGCCTTCGGCTGCTCTGCGCCCAAACGTCTCCCTGGGACTCTTGCATGCGCTGCCGCGCCGAAAGAGACCCAGGAGACTCAGATTCTCCCTGACTTCGTATCCTAGGAAAAATATTCAACCGCATGCTCCGATCTCAAGGGTTCTCGAAGGTTAGGCCTAGTGGGACGAAAAGACAAAAAGTTCTCTCAGTTCCACCAGGCTCGAGAATCCTCGTTCCCTCCTTCTCGTTCTTCATCCCCCTTTTTCATCCATTCCTCCACTTTACCTCATCCTCGCCTGGTTAAAGTTCCTCCTTGTAATTCTTTTTTATTCGCATCCACTCGCGGAGCCCAGCCCTCCGGACGACCGTGGAATCTTCGGCCCTTAAAAATCACGAGGCTACGATCAGCAATCATCAACCTTATAGGACTTCTCCAGGCACAGTTCCGTATGCTCTTGAAACTTCCGGTTCTCTTACTCGCGATTATCTGCTCAGAGGATTTTACACTCGCGAGCCGAGCTTGCTTCATTTGCTTGACGTTCACGCCTACGTCGCCAATTTCCGAGGCTCCCGCACAGGAGAGCGGATTGAGATTCCGTCCTTGTATCCTGCCGAATGACAAGCCGCTGTAATTAGAATCCTGAATCGGTAATCAATACCCAGCTACCTCGAGCCCGCAGGACATCCCTCGGTGCGTGGGCCTTTTTCACTCCGGAAACTCTCGACTCTCGCGACTAGCCTCCACGCAATTTTCACACGATATGTACAACCTCATGAAATAACGAAGAAACACTTGAAGCGAAATATTACGGTCGCATCCGGTCATCCTCGTTCCATATTTTTCATCGTCCTGGATCGGAATCTGCTCCTGATGGCCACACAATCTTCGCAAGGATTGGAATTCTGCATGAGAGGACTCGATTGCACTCCCTCTGTCTCCACTCACGAATATTTGGGTTTAAGCTGGGAATGACAGTCGGAATACGCAACCCCTGTATTCAGGGGTTGCAAAGGCAACCTGATGTCACAGTCGTTACGTCGGTAGGTACAAGCTACTGATATCCATCAACCGGTACACGAGTCCTTTGAGGAATAACTGAAGAAAGCGACGAAATGATGGAGAAAAGGAAGAGATGAACTTTCGTGAAAACACGTGAAATCCATCTCTGCGCTTCCTCTTTTCTTCCACCTTTTTTTCCCAACCTTTCCCCATTTGTTTACGTCAAGGGAAAAAAATGCGAAACGCCTAACGTTATTACTGAGCCATTGGCGCACGTAAGACACCCGCTTGACGCCTCCTCAACAGGTAGACGCGTGTTGATTTTTCGAAAAAAATATTAAATCTCTCTCAAAAAAAAAAACACAACGAGAGTTTCTCAGGTTCTCTTATCGGAATGAAACTCGTTTCGCGAAATTTAAATATTTTGAATATAGATTAAACTTTTTACAAAAATCTCATATGATCCAGACAGTGAAGATAAGGAAAGCATAATGTCCCAAGTGAATAGACAGACGTGCCATGACGTTCCAGCGTAAACCTAAGGCGGATTCGACTCAGCACGCCCGTATTGATTTTATATTGTCGCGTGTACCGTCACCGTCACCGTCATCGTTAACGTCATCGTCAACGATTCGACGTTCTCGGTATTTACCCATGACGAAAAAAAATGTCTTCTGCTCCTGACGCGAACTTCCACAAATCCGTTACGCGAGCACCTGCATCTCTTCGTTCGAATCTTGGTTACAACGACGAAACAAATAATCGTCAATACCCAGTGAAATTGTCAGGATGAGCTTATCGGCGGACAGGACGTTTCCCGAAGTCGCGTCCCCAGAAAGAAATTGAGTGAAAGTGACTGAAAAAAAACATGGAGAAAGGCTGAAAATGTACGCAGGCAGGGACTGTGTCGTAATTGAAGATTACAAGTAGTAGACGTTATACGATACCTTGGAAAATTTTCGCGCAACTCCACCGCGAAGCTATTCGAAATCCTTTAAACGTCCGACCCACCCTAATTTCCCATGAATACTTTACGAGCAGTAAAACCGAAAAAATTGGACTTACGCAACGAGTTCCCCTTTAATCTCATCGCGCGTTAAAAACCGTGCGTGTCTTCCGTTCCATTCGTTGAGACCGTTTGATGCCGTTCAAAAGCATCAGAGCCTGCCAACCTTCAGCGAATACATTTCCCGCATCGGTCCTCCCCGTGGCAACCTGTTCGGAAGCTGGATGTAATGCTGGTGGAGGTTCGAGGGGGTTGTAAAAAAAAAAGTAAAAAATGAAAAGGACCAGGAAGCTCGGTAAAAATATTATAGCGTGATGTCATCGTGCGAGGGCAGCGCTCGGGCTTGTAATTTGTTGAAAGGTCAGTAGCCGCTGTTTACGGGGTTGAGACTCTAATGGTACGCAGCGGGAGGGTCGGGAGGCCGAGGACGAGGAAGGGAGGGTCGTACCCGAAGCAAAACACAAGAACGGGGGATGCCCGCTAAGCCCAAAGGGTTTATAGAATCGAGGGCGTCCCGTAAACTTGACCTATCTGACTCTGGACCCGATTCCAGCCACGTTGCACGATGCATTCACCTTGCTCTCCTCCTTTGCCTCCGTCCCCATCCTGAGATCTCGAAGATCCAATGGACCAGCGGAACTCTGGGTCGGTCAGCTTCACTCGTATACCGTTGCTTGTCATTTCTTAGGCACACGCGCTATACAGTGTCACACCGTGACCTGGACCACGGCTGCCATTGGCAGCATCGCAATGTCATCTCGGATTTAGTTTTGGAAAAATCCGTCACCGATGGAAAAGGCAATAGGATCGCATCGACGTGCGGCCCGGAGACAGCAATGGATGAGCGAAAGGGTTAGGTTCGAGATTAAAAGGAAGTCATCTCCCGTCCTCCCTCGTCTCTCTCCTCTCCCGTCTCCCCCATCAATCACAATTATATCCTCTCTCTCCCCTGCTATCGTTCATAATTACTGCTCGTGACTTTATCTCGACGCTGCACCGGCGGCAACGGTCTGCTCTGACGAATAAAAAAAAGAGGAGATGAGAAGAAAGAAAAAACGTATCCACCGTCGAGATTACGCCTTCCTTCGGAATTATTGCGGCTTCCCGAGAGGTGATAATTCGTGAGTGTCGAACTTCCTCGTTCCCTGGGATGTTTCCTTCAAATTGGAAAAACGAGGACAATCGCTTCGCGGAAGCACGTTTATTGTTTTTACGAATTTTTAACAGTATACTACATATGAGTATGTGTGTGTGTATATATATATATATCAAGTATAGAAAACATTGAAGCATTTTTCCGCATGAAAGAAAAGCGTACTCAATTTTCTTGATGAATTCTGAAGTGCCGCGACATCAGGCAGGGGCTAAAGTCATAGCATGCCCGCAGCCTGGACCACTCCAGGGTAAAGTGCTCGTCCTCCGAGTCCTCCAGTTCCTCTGCAAAGAAGAGAAAAGTCCAGAAGAGGCCAGAACGAGAGAAGCCTTGCTAATGTAAAAGCGGATGGGGAAGGAAAGACGCGAAATTGGCGAAGTAAGAGGTCGCCAAAGTAAAGTGGTTCCTGATGGTGTTTATAGTGCTCGCGTAGCTCTGAGGATGTTCGTGGGTGCCTGAGACCCGGTTCGGTCGGCGCGTGGAGTCGGGAAGCCAGGAACTCGCGCACTTGCGCAGGATAATTGCGTGCACAGGTACAAGGCCGGCCTATTAGTACGAGAGCGAAAATATCGCAGAGCTCGAGTCCGGGGTGCGTGCACGCATATAATGGAAACCCTTGAAGTAGCCCCAGAGCAGCGCCGCGGTGCGTACACTGTACGCACTCTTGGATTACGCACGGGGTAGCATAAGTGCACGGGCCAGTGTGCGCGTGTGCGTTTGTGCGTGTGTTCGTGCCCTGGCTGGATCCATGCGTGCATGCGTGCGTACGTGCCTAGAGATCCAGCCCTTTAACCTCCTCGCAGGTGGGGGAGGCCTCCACTGAATACGACACGTATGTACAAGTGCACGTTGCGCAGGGTGCAACCAGAGCGACTTCCACGGGGCTGCTAGCCTGCTTATAGGCACACGCACCCCGTCGTGCCCATCAGCCCTAGCTGCACCATCAGCTAGAAAGAGGCAGAGGACCCGAGTCCTAGAGGGAGCCATCAGCCATCCTCGTGCACGACGATGCCATCCTACCATCATTTTCTTTTTCCGGAAGAGACGCGATCTGCTACCCACCCAACCATCCCTTAACTTTTCCATCAGCTTTCTCTCTCTGCTCTGGCACTGGCTACATCACTATAGCTTTTCTATTAACTACCCTTCGGTTCACCTAGACCAACCGGTTAACGCGAAACCCTTTTTACACCCCCTTTACCTTTATGTCTTGCTGACCATTGTTAAACGCCTCCCCCCTGTCCCCGTTCTGGAGGGGTACATCGCCGATTGATCCTTGATGAGAAACACGACCCGGCGATGCACAGCAGGATTCGTCCTTATGAAAATGCTGCTTCATCCTCGGCCCTGAAGGCGGAGGAGCCCAAGGGATCCAAGGGGTGTCTTGTTTTCATGCGTCAAACTGCTTGCGCCGTGTCGGCTTATCTCATCTTGTATGCTTAGGAGGTGACTCCTGCTGATATCGTTCTACGCGCGATAACGTAACCCGGAAGCTTTCGTTTCGTGACTCGTAACACTTCCGCCCTCGCAATAATAATCGCTGGTCCTCATAATCGCGAAGACTCCGTGACTGACTTTGCTATTTGTGAAAGGGAGTCCTGAGCTTGCTCTTTTCATCAGCTGGTACTCACTCGGCACCGAGACCTGCTCTTTCGCATCGAGAAGATTATCTTGGAATTCAATCCTACTGAGAAAAGAAAGTCTGAGATATTGAGAATAAAACCTAATACCCGGTATACGCCAGCTTATTTGAATTTCTTCGTCTTAACCTTTGATAAACATAAAATTCGAAATGCAGTAGGTAGTTTAAATCGACTTGTTATTATTAGATTTAAAAAAATGAGAATAATTTATTTTCAATAACCGATCCATCGATCCTAAGGTCAGAATATTTCTCAAAGATTCTCGGCTGCGTGACAGCCGAAGGAAAAGTCTACAGATTTCCACCCTTAAGAAAGTCCCCAAGATGAGGACATCGAACCGTTCCGAATTCTAAAGAAGGGGAGGATCGTCGAAAAATCCTCAGGGACGATTTCCAAGTGAAATACAACACAGTGCTGACATCTGGTACCGTGGAATACAAATGTCTCTCCCCTCTCTCTCTTTCTCTCTTCGTTTCGCTCGTCCGTAATTCTCCGTCCCTCTCACTAGCCCGGCTAGGAACTCTTGTAGCTACTTTACCGACAGTCGCCATGCGGCATTACCAACCGCAGCACGGGAAGAGCTCCAGGAGCGATCCTTTCGACAAGCGATAAGGACATCCGCCGGATGAGTAATCGAGGGATGATTTTGACGAAGCACGCAAGAGACACTTGTTATATTAGTTTATCAATTGTTAAGCATAACTTGGCATGTGCAACAGTGAGGGAACCAGAAGACATCCGTATAGAGACGGTCGCCACTTCCTTCCAGGGCTACCAGCCTCTTCTGCACGTACTGCTGTTGACATCTACTCGTGTAGCCGGTTGGCAAGGAGCACAAGCCGTTGCAGGTATCTCCCCTGAGACAGGAACAATCGAATCAATTATTATAAATAACATTGGCAAATTCGTAAAAGCGACAAAAAAGTTAAAGCAACTCACGCGCAGGTCTCGCTTCGCACCAGCTGGGTGTACCTGTTGCCCTGCTCCTGCAGATTCACCACGTACATCCAGTTGCCCTTGTTGTTCAAGGCGGCCTTCGGCATTATGTATTGCGAGTTTGTTGGACAGAGTGCGGTGGCTTGAGGGTTCGCTTGCCGCTTCGTGCGATCCTTCTTCAATTTTACGAATTCCAGAAGGGGGTTTTCCCGTTGAGAACGCGGCGCTACGACCCTGTCGCTGCCACGAACGTACCTGGGGCAAAGTCCAGTTTTCATCCATTCAGGACCCTATTCATCAATTTCAAAGTTACCTGTTCGACCACTGAGTCTGATCCTGGCCCAAGGATTCCAAGGTCTGGGACTGAGTGTACAGGAAAGGATTGAGATGATGCTGATGCGGAGGCTGCTGCTGAAGATGAGGAAGCTGAGGAGCCGCCGAGGTTCCGGTTGGTACTGCCTGCTGCAGAAAAGGATTCGCCTGTGTTCGTGGGGGTGCTGGATAATTGTAGCTGGACCACAGACAAGATACAGATTAATTTCGTAATTATGTAATTTTTCGAAATATATTTTTTCTAATATTTACCCTGGCTGATGGGTTGTATTCGGGGGTGGGCCATAAACCGACGCTGGTTGTCCTCCAAAGGGGTAATGGGGTGGTAAGAACGGTAGGGGTTGAGGATAAAACTGGGATATTTCCGGTCTGTGGTACTCGTAACCCTCCTGGTAATCTGGTTCCGTCCTAAGTGTTACAATAAACTGATTTAACCAACTAGACACACTGGGTCGCCTAGCGAGCCGTCAGATATCCTCGACTTGGAGCAAAAAAAGTAAATCGTATGTACTGCTGGATAGAAATTTTTTTTGGAAAATTCATTTAAAAAAAAATTGCTTCCGCATGTCGAAAATATCAGACTCGGTCCAAGACTTCAAACCGTAAGAACAGTGCAGAAGGAAACCCACCGACCTGTAGGAGTTGAAATCGTCACGTGATTCGTCAATGAGTACCCTGTTGTAGTCAAAGTTCCATTTGTCGATAAGAAATCTGATGAGTTGCCTGAAAAGTAGATATAAAGAATACGCAAGATGAGAGATCGAATTGATAACAGACGCTTCGATAAATAATTTCGTACCGAAGCGTCGCGACGGCTCGCGAAGTATCATCCTCTTTAAACCCCGATTACATAGCGAATCGACGTCCTGGTACATTGTTTGTCGGAGCAAAGGGTGAGGGCCAAGTATCGTCCTCGTTAATTAATATCCGGGTCTAAGTCAATGCTTTGTATGCTAATTAGAAATTGCTTACTCGATTGAAACTGCTCGCCGGAGGCTCGAGGGTCGTCACGATACTCGGGATAGCAGTGATAAGCCTGGGTATACCTATTACCAGTAATCTCCCTATCCCGTACATACGTATGCCCTACTACCTGTGACCTTACGACCTTTTTCATTCGACTGCACCTACGTATCTATATCTATCCAGCTATTCATCTGGTCTACTTAGGTATCTACTGTCTTTTTTCCATTAGTCCGTGATCCAATGTGACAGATTTTTAATGTCAAGCAGAACGAGAGACAGTAGAGGATCTATCATCGAATCAGAAAAAAGAAAGAGAATAGAATATCCGGAGTTTACATGTAAAATGTATCAATTGGGGGAAAAAAAAAAACGTAAAAATAAAATTGCCAAAAATGAAAAATCTCGACGAGTCGTAAAAATAAAAGGAACTGCTGGTAAGGGGTCATTGATTCGAGAGCTTACAAAACGGAATACCAAGTTGCGAATTGTCATGCGCGATATCGCCGGCGCGAAACGCTCCTGAGCTCGTAAAAATTCCGTTTGCGGAATTTCGTGACGTTGCGACACGCATAAGTAAAATTGGACTTGGGCGTGGCTCGAGTACCGATAGACCATGGAGCTGATCCACGACAGCTTCTTCCAGGACTTCCCTCAAGTCGAAATATAATATTTACAATTTGAGCTTATCCTTAGAGATCCATTCGCGCCATTGAATACCTCGAGTCATCTTCTTCTTGCCAAACCCTGACTTCTGCTCCGAAAAAAAACATTTCGAGTCCCGCTTACGCCGAGACAAACACTTTGCTATGTTAATGCGTTAGTACAAATACTCGTTGCGACACTTTCCCAGAGGCAATATTCCAATCAGTCAAAATCCTTGTGAACCTGCGGAGTTTTGTACGAATTCAAAAATTTCCAATGCACACATTAAGCGTTACCCAGTACTGCCCAGCTGTGCCGTACTGAAATTTTTTTAATTTTTCATAGACAATGTCTCATCTGCTTACTCGATAATAAGAAATCCAAGGAGCAAATCAACGTAGAAATATATTTCTCTGTACTTGCGCTCACGATTATTAGGTACGTCTTTAAACTTTCTCTAAGGTGAGAGATGTCAGCCAAAGGTGTCTCTATGTTTAATTCATGACCTGCACCTGAACAGCTCTTTAACGTAACTGTTACTGAGTACCTGCAAGCGTCCCTGGCGGCCATTGTGACTTCCATGTATTTTGGACTAGTCGAACGGATCCTCGGTAGCTGCGTTAATATTTAGAAGATTCGATCAAGAGATCGAAGGAAATCGACGTTTCTATCGGAAGATCAGCGTGACCCCGATGATCCCGAAAGTGGCGAAGGTCCTCGTCAAAAAGTACGTCGACAAGACGAAGAATCAATAAGCCTCGAGTAGATGTTTGTACGAGTGGCAAAAGTTCATCCAGCCTGGCCTCGACCTCACCGGGACTCAAGTCGAATGACTCGTGACCCTCGGGAACCCTGCGTACCTTGGGAACCCTGCGAATCTGAATCCTCGATCCCGAATTTCTATACGCAAGAGACTCTGGATAATTCCGTAGCGTCGTCACGCGAAGACGTCGGCGTCGTCGGCACCGAGAGAAAATAGCTAACGGGATAGAAGAGCTAACGCTGAGATTAAGTTACAAATGACCGATAGAAAGTCGCCGATGAGTTTTGATGAATTTTATTGGGATGATCCAACACGTAAAGGTCACGTCTATCTGCCTCGAGTTCGAAAATTTCATCTCGGAAATGGATTTCCGGTATCGGCGGCTCTATGCCTAATTGAACCGGCCTCCGGTTTTGAATCGATAGCATATCAATAGAAACCGTAGGTACGAGTCGATCGCGTGTTCTGCCGCCGATTTATTAACGGTTTGGAAATTCTCATTGCCATGGAAAGGCTTTTTGCAAATTTACGATCTATTTGAGATCGACAGGAATTTCTGTTATCACTTTGTTTCACGCGCAGCCTTTATGTTCGACGTTCCCGGCCACGAGGCTGGAATTATGGTCCAGCAATCGGTATTGCCTAAGTAACCGGCAATTGTTCTTCTGTTATCGGTCCCTGCCCATTGTCTCCACCCGACGATATCACAGGATGATAACGTCACGTGCTCGGTGTATGTTGCCGATTTTAACGATTCTTCGTGTCTTTTCACAGAGAAGTCGTCGCGACGACGATCATCGTTGCACGAATTGCAGCAGGAGTTTCGGCGTCGGAAAGACTCGAGCGAAGTCGAAAGTGCCCGACCGGTTCTTCCACCTCGGCAGAAGCGGCTTTCACTGAGTATTAATTCAAGAATAGCAATAGTGACGAATCTAATCAAGGTAAGTGGACCCGGTAG
Source organism: Calameuta idolon (assembly GCA_030142285.1). NCBI lineage: Eukaryota > Metazoa > Arthropoda > Insecta > Hymenoptera > Cephidae > Calameuta > Calameuta idolon. The sequence goes on along the minus strand of JARQSV010000288.1, from coordinate 118,356 downwards.
GACAAAACGGGATCTGCTCGATTCGTTTTCGTTGGGACTCCAATTATTGGACCCGACGATTTCAACACTTCTATGTCGTATTTATTATATGATGTCCACTCGAAATCTCTTTTCGTGTACTCAGCTGCGATTACCTCGAAATAAGAAATACAGCGGGTGCCAGGATCGGATCTTGCTTAAAAGTCACAGAGAAGCCTAGGACCGTTGTTACGCCTTGAGCAATATCAGTTCAACGTAACGTACTGGGTCATTGGGAACATTCAAAGTGGACGGAACTCGACAATTGTTAATCCCCATAACGATTCCTTTCACCGATCTTCAAAACTCTCTCCGAGTCTTCGAGCACGTAAATATTGCCATATTCTAGTGTCCGTTGAAACTGGGACCGAATAAGAATTTTTTTGATGTTCCTCAAATTTCCTCCAAGCTGAGCAATGCAGCTGATAAGAGTCAGGTATAGATATAGCACAGTCGCAGGAAAGTCATGGTCACGGACCTGTGCACGCTGATCGCCGGATCTCCAGATTACACCATGTTGATTTTACGTAACCCGTTGACCGAATAATCGATGAATCAATTGGTTCTATGAGGATTCCATAGATAATACGACCTCCTGTGAATTCCCAGGTGAAATTAACGCCAAAGCCTGGAAAACCTTGGCTATTAATTTTGGAAGTGGAAAAGCCGAGGGCTACCGTTTGATGCCTTAAGAAGGGGCGGATATTTATGGACTTCTGGGACTTCGGAGTGGGGTTAATAAGGCCCCAAGGTCTTGTTTTCTAAAACGATATCTGATTGTTATTTAAGTCGAGCCACGGAACGGACAATAATTAATAACGAATTCACAGTCTCGATCCAAGGCCCGATAAAGAACGAATTGACCAATGGCGCGTCAAGAGGCAGTCGGTTGATACCTTTGGGCGAATATTTGATCTCAGGGCTGTTCGAGACATAAACCATTTTTTGAGACCACGTCGGAAGTAGCCGAGGCGTTCCTTAAATTAGGCATTATGTACGATTCTACTCGTAACGATGTATACGAGCGTTATTGAGCTGGGCTGCCTACGTAAGACGTGTGTTTGGGTCGGTGCATACGAATGGGACTGAAATGGGTCTTGGGTTCAGGACGAGTGGTCTCTTTCGTAATGGACAAATATTTGTATCTTAAATGGCTGTGACGATTTCGTTGGAGGTACGAGGAGCTGACTAATGACGGTAATCACTCTGAAGAGAGTAATGATTTTTTTTAGCGTTTTTTGATCGACTACCTGGAATCGAACGTCGCTCGATTTACTTCCTGTTTGCTCGAGAAAATATTAATCTCACGGACGGATAATTGTATTTATCGATCAAACGATCGATTAAATAGATGAGAAATGTTGTGGGTAGGTATATGTGTATTCATAATAATAGTATCTGTATCAACACGTTCCTTTGACGCGTGGGACAAGGAACAACTTCATACCCGACCTTATGCAAATTGATCGTAGGAGCTAACGGACACTCGGCATAGTTGGAGTGGTGTCCGAGTCCAGGATGCCTGGATCCATTATTGGAGACCAAAAGAGCAGGGAAATTCTTTTCTCCGGGCGGAAGTCGACTTTTATGTCAACTCCGTACGAGGTTACCGTTAGGTCCTAGAAGCGACGCTATGACAATTCCTAATATTCTGATACGTCGAGGTCCCTTCTAGACTTCCTGATGAATCAAGTGGACTAGGTACCTTCCGAGGTGATCCTGGTTCATCCGTTTTTCTTTAAATTTAGTTAAACAAGATCGACCTCAGCTCATGATCTAACCAGTAACCTGGTCGATCACTCGGTGCATTGTTCAAGAACCCCCAGCGACGCTACCGTCGGTTTTGAGATCCCGAGCGTCGTGGCGTCACACAGGCTCTAGACTCGCTCAAGTCGTTAATTCGATGACTGAATCTCAGAAGTGTTCTTGGCCAAGCGGAATGAGGAGATCAGAGACGGAGCAAGAAATGCTCATTCCCATGTTAAATTCTGTAACGTTAATTAACCACTTGCTTACTTTCGCTCTCTCGTACTTACTGCGGATAATGGTCCAGGGTCTCGCAAAAGGTCTGCCCCGGTTTGGCACATCTTGGAGTGTGTCCTGGTGGCGCAGGGACAAACGGCTCGTGATGAGGTCTATGTGGACATCCGTACTCCGAACAAGGTTCGGCCTGACCACCTGTCAGCAACACCTGTCAAACGAGACTTCATATAAAAGACAATTTCTAGAGTCGAGTTAACCCAATTTTAACGGTGCTCCGAGCGTCCTGATGAATTAGAAACGGATTCAATGAGAATCCCGTTTAATCCTAGAGCCTTGCGATCCCATAGAAATTTCCTTAATCCTCAGACAGTTTGGTCATGAAATACGTAAGCGAAGTAGCTGATGCGTAATGACGTGTTTTACAGTAGCCAACTTTGAAGTAAAGTAATTGAGCGCTGAGGTTCTAGGTAGGAATTATCTCATTAGTACGATTATAGATCATATCTGATCGGAGAGTCAAGATCACTGTTATTAACAGCTTGAACGCTGATTGATCATCATCCAGCCAGACCCTAGTCGCTACCTGTCGTTATGAATTTGTAGAAACCTTCATCCTCCATGGAGATTAATATCCCAGCTTCCCCTTCACCGTCTTACCGTTTAATCATTTCCTATCGGAGAAGCCAGCTGCGGCACGCGAAGACCCAAGACGTCGAGAATCGGTAATAATTAAATCTCGATAAATTTATTTGCTTACGGAGACAGGGTCAGCGAGCTCTCGACTGAAATAAAATTGCGTGAGTCAACCCGGATTTGGCCCGGCAAACCTCAAGATCCTTCGTGATTCCTGGTAGCCCAAAATCGGAGCGACGATCGTTCCAATGAGAACGGAAGCGTCGGTCTGTCTGTTGGTGCTCGAGGGACCTTCCTCTTTGAATGATTCTGCGAAGTGCAGAAGGAGAGGGACTATCTATGATCTGGTCTCGTTACCCAAGAGACTCTGGGTTGGCGAAGGGGAAAGAGGGGGAGAGCACTCCTCTCAAGGCTCACCAGCCCTTCATTGTCAAGAGGTGTACAGAGTCAAGTACTCGACTCCTTGCGAAACTCCGGAGTCTACATTTATTTTTCTTCCCCCAAAATAACCAAGACAATAATTATACGAGTAGACACGAATGACCAGCCTAATTACGTTTGACCAACTTGATGGGAAATCGATGAGGAACCTCGGAAAGCATATTAATAGAAAATACCGCGTTTGGAATTTTGAAAAACAAATTTACACGATATCGCATCGTCCCCGCAGCTCCCGAGGAACGTCGATGACGTCAAACCGCATTAAGATATTAAAACGAGAACCATTGAGAATTGGCAGTGACAGAGGAGTATCGGAGATTACATAACGAGGATGCAAGGTACTTGTAGCTGCTGCCGTTCACTTTCCCGAGAGTTCAAGATCACGTTTGTCAGATGAACGATGGCTGCGCTCAATAGTGAAATTACGATTCTAGGATCCCGTCTGCGATCTTCGTCCAGAAACCTCAGGAGGCTGAAAGTGACTCTAGACTACGTGCAGGGTGCCTCTTTCGCCCATCACTGCATCAGGCACATACCTTCTGACTGTTCAGATAAATTAAAATGATCAGGGAGCATAACGTGATACAGGGGTAGAAGCTTTCTGGCCTTATCTTTATGTATTCTAATTCCGGGATGCTGGGACACCTCTTGCTCCAGCTAATGATCGATCTCGTTAGATCTCGTTAAGCGACTCGTTAACAGTCGTCAAATACCAAAAGGCTACTGCACACCGACGATCTTCACTGCCACCCGTAACCCAATTCTCTCTGATGACGCAGGAGTGAAGGTACTCCCGATACCCATGTAACCTAATCAACTAATCACTTACCAGGATGATCAATGCCAGTAGCTGTCCCATCGTCACCAGAGACACTCGCGTGTAGGACACTCGAGACCACGTGTAGGATCACCACTTAATCAATTAGTCTTCTGCCTGCTGAACAATCGAATCGAAGTAAGACAGTGATCGCTTATTATCGTTCCACCCGTTAATAGTTCCACGAGTACCAGGTCACGACGATCCGTTCAGCCGAGCCAGAGACGTCACCAGAGGAGACAGTGGAAGCGCAGCAGGGCAGCGCAAAGGTTATAAGGAACGCAGAGATGAAAGAACCGGAAACTGCCGAAGCTTTTACGCGAGGTCCACGTTCGCCGATCGTGCAAATATCATTGGGCGATAACAACCGCGAAACTTGAGTCAATACCGATGCTGATGTCTATGTTGACTCTGGTCTCTCCGTCTCTCACGATCGCACGTGTCGACTCTGTCAGAAGTCCCGTCGCGCTCTGCGGCTCATATATACCAATGTGTTAGCACGTCCGGGCTCCGGCGCGGTTTGCCCCAGATGATTCCACCCGTGTAGCGTATAAAACCTCGGCGTGCACAACATCGAATACGTAGGCCCAGGGTGGGGCTTACAGACGTACACTTTCACTGGCACACGCGACGGTGTGCGTACGTGGCCCACTCTTCGGTACAGGACCACACGGGGCACGACATTGCTCCTTCGCTCAGTTCCTTCCTTCCTTCTGCAGAGAGTCCTCTCCTCTCTAGTATCCGCTCCTAAACCGCACGCTTCACACGTGTCTCTCCTTCTATAGTACGTTCGCTAAAACTTCTTAAGGCTGATCACTCTGTTTGCGAATCGAGTCATTCGACGACAGGTAACTGGGGGTCCTGTGGTCCTTTCGCGAGATCGACTGTGTGGGTGCAGGTAACGACGCAGTTCTTGGCATTGTATTAAATTATAGAGAGATCGCTGTTACTGGCTGATGAGATTGTGAGACTGGTCGTGTAGCAGCGTCGTTCAATGAAAACGTCGCACCGTTGCGAACGGCAGTCACGATCCTGTTGGAAACGTAAAAGTGGGTCGGACAGGACGATCGGCTCTGAACAATGATCCTTCGTTGTCCTTTCTCTGTCTGGTTGACTGCAGGCTCCTACCACTGGAATGTATGTTCCAGTTCGTTACGCAATCTTACGAATTCCCTTTTTTTCGATTTTTGGTAAATCCATCAAAATTACCCAGGAACGCTCCGTGTCCTTTGACCCTGGTACTTTCCAGAATTACTAATCGATTGCCGATAGATACCCGTTGATTAGCCGTGAATGCGTCTGACGCCAGGCAGCTGCATTGTCCTGTCACTTCCTCTGGGCTGTATTGACAAATCCTTGAAGACTCTGTACCACGGTGGCCCTCCCGAATTAGGACCAGGGTCGTTTGTCGCTGTTGAGTTCTAGGAATAATTAATCACGAGTCGAGATCATATTCCTCTGGAACGAATTCATTGGCGATGGAAGCCCTAGTAGCGGGTCCTGGTTCGTCCTGTGGAAGATCAGCGACTTGTTCCAGGTGCTTATCAGGGTCAGGATAGGAGCGTAAAGGAAGCTGGGAACGAGGCGTGTCTCGTTGAGATGAGGAAACGAACGGTCCGAGGGATACCCGGGGGACGGGATTGGCATCTTGTCCAGCCAGTGCTCGATCGGAGTCCTTGATAGTTGACATGAGACCATTATCGAGCTAACGATCGGATCGAAACAATCCTGCGTTAATGTCATGCCACGGATCGGCCATACGTGACACGTTCCACATTGTAAGCACTGCACGCGCTGAAGTTGCCTACGCACTATTTCCTTCCAAGTACCAGAGACACTGAGGTTCATTTTGTCACTCGTTGACTTTTTTTTTTTTCTTTTACTAATCTTTGAAATACTTTACACCATGGGAAAATTATTGGTGAATTGGGCAAAGCACTGCTGGTCCAATTCCGAAATCCACTCTTGGAACCGGAAGTCTCCTTAGGGAAGGATCTTCATGGTGTACGTGGGTCGATGTGTCGCAGTCTACGTGTACGACCCTCTTTGGATATAGAAACGAGCTGTGACTGGCGAGGATCCTTTTATCAGTGGGTGACAAAATTTCCACGGGGACTGTATTCGATTAACGACGAAATTCCTGAGAGGTGGGTGCGGTGATCTAATTAATATTTCATCACGCACGCTGCCTGACAATTTGATAAATCAAAATCACTCTAATCTACGAGTCGCCGCACGATTGACAGATTCGAGACTGGCGGCAGCCTCCGCAAGATGGTGATGACTTGATGATTATGCTTAACACATATATCATCTTTTATACGTTTACTGGCACATGTTTGGTTAGTTACTTAACACGTTACTCTGTGCTAGTGGCTCTTGTGGATTCTTGTGTCCTTATGGGAACTCTTAATGAATTATTCGTAACTGTAAAAGAACAAGGAAAAATCTTTCGACTGGAAATTCAAAGAGTCTCTTGTGTCTTTGGTACTTGGTATGTTACGAGTTTGCGGACACTTTATGATCGTAGCACGAATCCATTAATGTCGTTCGTTTATCTCCTGGCATTCCAACACCCACGTCTTACACGACAGTGGCATTGTAATTCGTTCCTTCGAGGAAACAGAGCGAAACCTGGATGGCTTCTGGATGGGGGCAATATTATTGGATATGATAGAGAACATATCAAATTTTTTGTAAAATAATAAGAGTATGGCTAGCCGTGAACGACTGGTGCAAAGATAAATGTAAAAGAAATCGATACCATTAATTTGTATCGTTGTCATGTTGTACGACTCATTGTCCTGATGAAAGATTACTTATATTATTCTCCAATATCCATGACATCGTGATTTTAAGCAATATAGAGATCTTGCGAATTTCAGAAGCATTACTTACTGTTACTGTGAAAGTAGGAAACGACAAGAAACATTTTTATCCAGAGGAGTTACTAGTACAGACTATGTTTGATAGGTGGCGCCACTGCGCAAAGTCTTATATACCCTATGATTACTAATTTATCGTTAAATAAATTTGAAATGCCACGGTTGGCTCTTTTAAAGACAGGAGCACAATTACAAAGTGGATTCTGAAAGCACAAATGAGTATTAGGACTCAAACTTAATATTTTTCGAGTATGCAACAGTGAGGTACGCAGGCTATAGGAATGTCAAACTGCGAGAAACATGGCGGACGTGAAACGTTTCCTGATATTTGGGGTGTAGTTTGCAATCGTCATTTTGCGTACCCAAGAGACAAATTGAGTCAGCGTGTTTACCGGGTACAGTGCGAGATGTGATTAGACAGTTTAGGAATTAAAGGCATAGTTTGCGAGTAGAACTGAGTGATCTGAGGAAAGTCTAGTCAGAATCTAATCCGCCAAGATGGATTGGGACTCGATCACCATGGCGAATTTACAGCTGACCGAGACGGAGCACCGGTATTATGGCGATATATTCATTTATTGCTGTGACAATTGTGAAAGCGAGAGTGTTCCTGTCGTCAAAGCAGCTGAATTGCTTCGCTCAGCGAATCTACCCCGCGATGTCACCATGAAGGTAAAACTTGTCACTATTATTATACTCATGATGGACTACTTTGCTACTTGGCTACTAGATATTTAAGCGTGTCGGTGCATAGGTATCTAACGTTACCTACTGTACCGTTCCTGACATCGTTTGTTCGAGGAGTAAACTTGGATGGACTAGAATCTTAGAACCTTTCATATTCCTTGAGTATGCTATAGAAAGGTTACGCAGTCTGTAATAGGTAAAATAAGTAGTATTTTTTATGTTGCCAACAGATTTTGGATATATGCGTCAGTGCCAAGGGACAAACTCATTTGAGCAGAAAACAATTTTATGCTGCTCTCAAGCTAGTGGCAGCTCATCAGTCTGGATTGGAAATATTTAGAGATGCTGTGACGACTTCCCTCGATGTTATAGCCCTACCTAGATTTAATTGGCCATCTTCGGGAGACGAGGATGGTGGCAGAAGTTCAGATTCCACAAGAGGCTCCAAAGGTAGATCAGGAGCTCGAGTGCCAGAAAGTACAACGGAGAGTGAAAGTGAGGCTGAATCTCCAAGAGAGGCTGGTGGAAGTACAGATTCCCCTACGCCTACTAATAGTGTTACTCAAGAAAGAAACGAAGGCGCTATGGGTGGAGAAACTATATTAGACTCTGTGACTAGCGAATGGCAAGGTCTTCTAGTGTCAGAGGAACAGCGACAACTCCTAGGGACCGAAGAAGAGAGCTCTGAGCGCCACAGTAGCGATGAGGCTGATGGGGATGGCGATGGATCAGGATTTCCACCTGAGGAAGTATGGACAATTAGTGAGGAGCAACTGGATTATTATACAACTCAGTTTAACTTGTTACAATCTGGACCTGAAGGTCTTTTGGCAGGAACAGTAGCTCGAACATTTTTCGAAAAGTCTCGACTTCCTGTAGCAGAATTAAGACGCATTTGGCAGCTAGCAGACGTTACTCGGGACGGAGCACTGAGCCTCGCTGAATTCTACGTAGCGATGCATCTGGTTGTTCTGAGAAGAAACCACGTACCCTTACCAGACGTTCTGCCACCATCCCTGGCTGTGCTCCTGGCAATGCAAAAGACGACAACCCCACCGAGTGTCCAGCCAGCACCTCCAGTGACTCAGAGCAGCCCACCGAGTACCATAAATACCAGAGACAAGAGTAAAGAGTGGACAAAATTCGTGGATTCGCCAACCGGAACCAGCGGTACGTTAACGAGTCCTGGGCCAAAGCCAGTAAACTTTGACTTTCAAAAGGCAGCTGTAGAGAGAGATCCTAAGATTCTACATCCGGTACCATTACGACTGACACCGGAGGCAGCGATTCTCGCATCGGGCGCCAATGGGAATAACACTAACGGATCGACTTTAGGAGACGATGAAAGTCAGCATTCATCGATCAATATGGTTCAGAGACCTTTGGCAAAAAAACCACCGCCACCTCCCGAGGAATCAATAATAGTGACGCCGAAAAAGGAACCTCCTCCGCCACCGCCCCCGAGACCTTACAGGACGCACGCCAGGAGTTCTAGTCTTGATCTAAACAAATTAGGTAAGTGGACCTTCCAGTCGAATCATGGTTACCGTTAGTCACGTTCCTGTATTGTGCCAAGTATTGTAGTATCAGGGTAAGAATTTTCGTTTTGGTCGCGTAGGTAAAAATGGTCAAAGTTTCCTGGGCGCACCACCTCTGGTACCACCAAGAGTATCACCGGGAATCGTGAGTCTCGTTCTCTCTATTCTTCTCGTGTGTCTCACTTAGTCTTTCTGTGTCTCGTTGCTGATTCCTCGTTCGACACCGGATTGCGTTTGTATCGGTAGACTTCACCGCGGAAGCTCGTGGGTCAGAGAAGCGAGGGCGAAGGTCAGAAGGCACCCGGTGACAGTCAGGGTTTCGTTGCCGATTTCTCACATTTCTCGCCAAAAGGTGACGCGACCGAGAATCCACCAGTGGAAAGCAGTAACGTTCAGCAATCTCAGCAATTTGCTGGAGTCTGCGGAGCTTTCCATATCTACAGAAAGCCCAGTCCAAGTAAGAAGCATGATTTAGATAGAGATAGAAGCACGATGATTATTCCATTAAAATCATTAGCACTGGTGACATACATTAGTCATTAGCAATTTGTTTTTTGGCTTCGCTAGACTCAAAGGTTTTGCACTCTATTGCTGCTTTTTCTCCTGAATTTTCGTAGAACGCGACGGCAACGACGACGACGCCGGAAAGGACGACCCTGAAGATCCCAGGAGGTTGAACCTGCAGGAACTGAGAGAAAGAAACGCAGAACTACGACTGGTCTGTGAGGAACTGACTCGTGAACTTGCATCGGCACTTCAAGAACGGATCAACCTGCGTGCGAAACTGTTGCTGCTGACCTGATCGATCCTTTTCGTTTTACTTCGTTCGACTCTTCGTTTCCTCCTCTTCTTCTCATCCTCCATGCAATATGATCGTCCTCTGGGAGTCTATACTTTCACTGGCGTCTCTACAGAGTCTCATCTTTCCGCATAATCGTCGTATCGTCCTAGAAAATACTTTCCGTAGATCAATTGATTTTTTCCATCCAATATTCCTGGTGGTCAGTCAAATTTTGACTTGGCTTTCGTCATTCCCTAATTTCAAAAGTAATCTTGATCATTAATCGACCATGCGAAACGTTTGACGTATTTTCTTTTGCTTGAACGAGGCAGCTTTACGCCAATAATCGTCAATCGAATATCCTACATCCTGTCTCTGCCCTGCGAAATCCACCGTCATTAAACAGTTTTCCTCTGTACATTGCCATGTCTTGTACCATTATTCACCGAATCTTAACAGATATATCTGCCCGTTGATATTATATTTATGCATGTCGTGATAACGCGTCGGTCACTCGTTGACCAGAGCCTTACAGATCATTGTGAAATGACTAAGCAAAAAGATGCAAAATCATATATAGAGGATTATCTTGCTGCGAGCGCAACGAGAGTGCAATAAACGTTTGAATTCTTTGAAAAATATCAAAGCGTTCTCCCCAGGTCTTTAAGGCGCATGGCAAACGTCAAGTTTGACTGGTGCGCTTGAGTTGGATAGTTTTGTATGGTATAATTACATATACATATATATTATATATAGACAGTGTTAAAGAATATGAAGCCGTGTTGTGAAAGAGAGAAGCAACTGTTTGATGTCTCGAGTCGTGGAGGAAAAAAATCAATGCTGACGTCATTATAGGAAGAACGTTCCTCTTTACGTAAAAGTATTTTTCATCCTCGTCCCCTTTAGTATTTTTTTTATTTCGTTTTTCACTGCCCTTGCAAAAATCCACAATAATTTTACGCGGAGACTGTGATTCGAGTTTGAAAATTAATTTAAAGAAATTTACGATCTTGTCAGTTTCTGATACTGGATCTCATTGCAATGTCAATTGCGCCTGGGACGCGTCCCAATATTCGCCTTTAGTTCGCATACGATTTTCCTTTAGACGAATTGATTGACGTTTTTCTGTGCCATTGCCATAAAAATAACGATATCTTATCATTATTGTTAACGGTTGCCAATTTCTCTCGACGTGAGAATCTTCGCTGTTCACAGCAGAGAAATTCCGTCAGGCAATGAGAAACTGTAGCTACGAGTCAACGATTAGAGAATTAAGAAGCATTTTTGTAATTGTATAAATACGGTGTATAATGTATATAAAGTTTCTTCCCAATCGATTTATTTTTATTACTCTGTCCAGTAAGGTGGGACGTTAGTGTAAATTAGATTGGCAAAAAAAAGAAACAATTGTCTTGGGATTTCAGTGATTTTTATTAATATCTATGTTCGAATGAAAAATAATATTAATGAGAAGAAAAGATTTATAATATTCTTCGTGTAGCTCTTGAGGCTGCTGAATGAATGGATGATAAAACCGTTAACACGTAAAGGTGTATGTGTAATTATCATCATAGTTGGAATTACAATGAACTATGCATATTACATCGACAATCATAGAACGCGTTTCATAAAATTTTTCATAAGTTCGGAGCACAAGGCGAGGGACATCACTTGAGGATTTATTAAAAAAAAAAATTTTTTCCATTAATCCTTGAATCAGCAAAATGAAAAACTGTCTGCGGAGTTAATAGTCGGCTAGACTATAATTTGTACTCGTAGCAGCGGGGAAGATATCAACGGAACAATCTTCTCATAAGCATTTGTAACAACGGGAACTTCAACCATTCGAATCCCATCGAACGGTACGTCCCCTTCCCCTCACCCTCGCCCCGATTCTTGGTTTACAACACTACATCTATCCATGACCTTGAATACCAACGTCCATCCAGGATTTTAACCACAACGACGACCCCTTCGAAAAGGGCGCAGAACGACAGAAGCAGTGTGTGGGGGATGATTACGTTGACTCGGGTATTTCCTCGTCCAGGACTCTTTACTGGTCCTTGGTCTGCATGAACTTGATGAGGTCGATAACACGGCTGGAGTAGCCAAACTCGTTATCGTACCAGGAGATGAGTTTAACGAACTGGTCGTTCAGCGGGATTCCAGCCTTAGCGTCAAATATGCTGGAGCGGTTGTCGCCGATGAAGTCCGAAGAGACAACGTCATCCTCGGTGTATCCCAGGATACCGTCAAAAGGACCACCTGCGGCAGCAGCTTCCTTGACCTTGGCCTTGATAGCGTCGTAGGTCGCAGGCTTGCCGAGACGTACAGTCAAATCGACGACGGAAACATTGGCAACAGGAACACGGAAAGCCATTCCGGTCAGTTTACCATTCAGAGAAGGAATGACCTTTCCTACGGCCTTGGCAGCACCAGTGGCCGCAGGAATGATGTTCTGGGCGGCACCACGTCCATCACGCCACAGCTGAAGAGGAACATTAATAATATTAGAAAATCACTTGGACAAGATACTTCAAGGTGCTGTATTCATTTTTAACCTACCTTGCCGGAAGGTCCATCGACGGTCTTCTGCGTAGCAGTAGTGGCATGAACGGTAGTCATGAGACCTTCGACGATTTCGAAGTTATCGTGGACAACCTTAGCGAGAGGAGCCAGACAGTTGGTGGTACAGGAAGCATTGGAGACGACCTTGTAGCTGGGGTCGTAGGCATCGAGGTTGACACCAACGACGAACATGGGAGCATCGGCAGAGGGTGCGGAGATTATGACTTTCTTGGCACCACCTTCCAAGTGAGCCTATAAAACATGAACGATGAATTAGGATTGGAACGGACCTTGCACGTGCAATTTGAAAATCATCTTGGTTTACTTACTGAAGCTTTTTCAATTGTGGTGAACACGCCGGTAGACTCTACGACGTATTCAGCACCAGCCTTGGCCCAGGGGATGGCCTTAGGGTCACGCTCGCTGAAGACGGCGATCTTTTTGCCGTTGACAACCAAGTGACCGTCCTCGGCGCTAACTTCACCCTTGAACTTTCCGTGGGTGGAGTCATACTTGAACATGTAGACCATGTAGTCCAGACCGATGAACGGGTCGTTGACGGCGACGACCTAAGAAGAAATTATATAGTAATTATTTCGTTGCATCACTGATTTTTATCAAAGCTATAGGGAAAAAAAAGACACACCTCTCCGCCACGTTCGATGGAAGCCCTCAGGACCAGACGACCAATACGGCCGAACCCGTTGATTCCAATTTTACTCATGTTCTTGGTTTTCGGAGGGTAACTGTAAAAATAAAAAAGCAAAATTATATAAAACCGAACTGTAAATCAGAATACATAAAGTTGGAATTTGAGAAAATCATCGAGTAGCAAGTCTGATACTTTTTGAACAATTGTAGTTACAACGTAAGAATGTCAAGTTTCAAAATATTAAAATGAAGGGAAAAAACCACATTAGTGGCCTGTTGGGGAAGTTCATGTAGAGATGAGGAAGAACTTTATGAAATCGTTAAATTTTGTTCAAAGTTGTAAGACTCCTAGAGGTCACTCAAGGTCGAGAGGAACGTGCTCTTGCCAATGCCATTGCTAAGTATGCACCCTGCTGACCCCTAGCATGACCTTGGAGATCGTGCCAGATCCAAGGGTGGCTGAATCTCATTTACAAAAGCTATTCTAGATGCTCTCTATTTATTAGGTCAGGGAACGCGTAGCGACATGACAGATTGACAGCGCCCCAGCTCCCATTATATCGAGCTGATATAACTGACAAAATGGCGATCTACAAAAGGAACCGTAGCGGCATCTTCTAGTTCAGATCTTTTGATACAAGCCTTAATTTACAACATAGGACAAAGAAAATCAATTCTATCCTCAGAGCATACAATTAAAGCCGCTACGTGAAGATTTTCACGTACCGTCACGAGTTTCTAGATTTTTCCTAGATCGCCGAACCGGAATAACAGCAGCACTAGCAGTAAAAAAGAATTTAACGTGTGACTGGAATATGCTAATTAGCAAGTTACTCAAGAGGCCGGTATTAGGACGATCAAATATGGAATGAGCCGACGATACGGTAGAAAAAATTTGTCTAGCGATTCCTCGTCGAAAACGTTTCTCTTAGAAAGAATATCGCGTTTCCTGTATTTTCTGAATGACAACCGACATCTGAAGCTTTTCTGGGGTATCTGAGGATGCTGGACATCGTGGAGATGATCGAAAATTACTTACCTGGCAAAACAGAACCTTACACGGCGGCTAGCACGGAAACAGTGTCATTTGAAGGGCACCGAACAGTAATATAACCGGCTCTCCGCTTGCGTATGCGCCTTGCGGATCTACTTCGTAATGGTGGACGAGCTCAGCGGTGGGGATGCCTGTTCGGCCGTACTCGGATCACGTGATCGTTTCCGTACGTGCCAGTATCCAGGGGCTTGACACTCCAATGGGCTATAGTGAAGCACAGAATAGTTATATAACCTACCGATAAGGTGGCGCTGTTGCTCGTGCTAACAATCTATAGCACGGGAGTGCCGTGTCTCCAACATGCGGTCTGTGGTCTCCAATAAATGGTCTGTGCCAGTATCGACGTGCACGACAGCGCGAGATTCAACGGACGTTTAACCTCACATCAATGCAGATACACACGTAGTTATTCTCATTCCCATATCAGTATCCAGAATCCGTTTTTATTCCCCTTAGCGAAATAACATGTTAATTACATATATTCACACTTTTATTTCTTCCAAGATTACAAGTACATTTACTGGAACGCGATGCGGTCTCAGTCGTCATTCCTCATCTTCTACCCGATTCACTTTACCAGAATCAGCATCATTCATGTAGTTGAGCAAGTCCGCTATTCTGTGAGCATATCCGTACTCGTTATCGTACCTGAGAAAACGATGCTCTGATCAGAGAAAGAACTTACTCGGCTGTAAGTCGATATGGAATTACCAGGCGATGACTTTTATAAAAGTACTGGTTTGTGGAATCACGGCTTTAGCATCGAAGACACAGGAATACGTCGTGTGATTAAAATCGGATGAAACACAGTCATCTTCCGTATACGCCATGATGTCTTTGAATTCAGTTTCAGTTGCTTCCTTCATGGCCCTCTTGACTTCGTCGTACGTCGTAGGCCTGTTGACCCTTGACGATCGATAATATCAACTGTAAGCCCAGCTGTCCCAGTGCTCGAAAGGGAATGAATATCTTTGTCGTATTGGAATTTTTAAAATTCCATAACGAAGAGATCTACCCTCATCGTTTAAGGTCTAGGATACCTGAACGTAATGTCGCACAGGGAAACGTTTGGCACGGGAACGCGAAACGCGATGGCAGATACTTTGTCTTTCAGTTGGGGAATTATTTTCCCTAGTGACTTCGCAGCTCCGGTCGACGTAGGAATGATATTCTGAAGGCACCCACGGCCGTCGCGCCACAACTATAATTCTAGGGTAAAAATTCGAACTCTACGCTTGACCTCGAAATTCAGTTACTTTTCCCGTCGGTCCGTCGACAGTTTTTTGTGCGGCGGTCGTTGCGTGGACGCTCGTTATCATTGCCTCGATCACTTCAAAATTTTCGTGCATCACTTTGACTATTGGCGCGGCGCAGTTGGTCGTGCACGAAGCAGCCGATATAACGTGTCCCTTTTTCGGATCGTAGCAGCGATGATTCACGCCGAAAACGTACATGGGTGCGTCGACGGACGGTGCAGTTATCAGAACCCTCTTGGCACCCCCGTCTATGTGCAACTGTCAATCAATAGTGAAATATAAATAATTACGTTTGTGCAATATGACGCAATCCTTACACATAACTTATACGTATGGCGAAAGGACTCGCTGGAATGACAACGTGCTAGAATGCACGCAGCAGTAACGTACCAAGTAATTACGTCAAGTCAGATCTCGTGATCTATAAGGTCGACGACTGATAAACCGATTTAAAAAAAAGATGACGTCAACTCAAAATTGTCCTTCCGACGACATGACGAACGAAGTCCATGAAATCTTTACTCACACTCGCTTTCTCCAAGGTAGTGAATACTCCAGTGGCCTCGACGACGAATGTCACACCCAGATCCTTCCATTTGATCTTCGAAGGATCTTTTTCCTGCGACGTTGATATACGTCGCTCTCGATTTACGCAACGTGAACAATTATTAATTTAATAATGATAGGGGATCATGGGTATTTTTTTTTTTTTTTTTCCTTATCATTACCACCTATCAGCAATGTATCGCGCTCGCAGTCAACATGTTCAGGATACTGGCCATGAGTCGAATCGTATTTGAAAAGGTAGACCATGTAATCCGTCGTGATGAACGGATCGTTCAGATGTGTCACCTTGAATATTTAGAAAAATTTTATTATTTATTTTTTACCTTATCTCATATTTCGTACCTCAAGCTGCTTCTCGAGGCATGCTCGCAGGCACATTCTACCTATTCTACCAAATCCATTGATCCCGATCGTAGCCATTATTTACTATTGATTTATTTTATATGTGCCATCATTATTTTCACTACAGCGCGAAGCTGTAGAATATTTGAGCTGTGCTTATGGTAAATAATCTGAAGTTTCTTACAAGTCAGGTAAAATGACTCTCGGACCCTCAAGAAGTAGTGTTCTGAAAATCATCAGATTCTTCTCGTTATTGAAATCTTACGATGCACACTTTGAGTTGGTAAGTAGAATGTTCGGCTCTGTTCGCCGAGTAGGTACGTTTCTTGGTTCACCACCGCGAAGAGTCAGTCTAATTATAAGACTGAGATATTCCAAAGGGAGAATCGTTGCTTTTTATAGAGACTCTCGGTGCTTTAGTACATGTGAATAGTTGACCGTGTGAGTCTATCCTGAATGGGAAACCTATTGATTCGGAGTGCGAACGTTATTATTTATAAACCTAATGATTTCAATGTCGACGAGTGAACTATGGGACAGATTGAAAAAAAGTAGTTGCAGTGTGTCGTCAGCTGTCTTCGTATATCGCGAAGAGCTCAGTGTTGAAATTAAAAGGGTAATTGTTGGTAATTATAGACTCGTGTTTTAAGATTTTTGGTAGAATTACGAAAAACGATATGTTACAGTGTTTACGTTGCTCTGACGATTCGAATTGCGTTATTTGATTAGAAAGAGTTATCAATACGGGGAGACTAGGAATGTTCACAGAACTTAGATTAATTTGGGGGCCCGTCATCCAATCGAGTTTAGATGCGTAAACCGAATAATTTTTTTTTTTTTTTCAAAATTATCGTCAAATTCAAACAATACACAGTTAAGCTCGAGGAATCGACAGAAAATATATTCGCACGGATATTTCGTACGACGAATAGAAATTTAGTAAAAAAATTATTTATTGCAAATTTTATACAAAAAATTCATTGAAAAGGTATCAGTGAAGAGATAAGCCTTGTAGGGCGCTTAGAACTTAATTTGTAGTATCGTAATTAGACAAGACTCGGATTGAACGATAATTGGCTAATTAATCCGTTAAGTTGGTACACGATAGAAAAATACAGTTCCACAATGCTAATTGTCCTTACTGGTTCCTCGGTTGATATTGGAGCTTTCGGCTTTTCCTTCGTTTCAGTAAATCGAAAATGATTTCTCGAAGAGCTCCGAAAGATCTTCCTCGGATTGCTCTCGCGGTGCCAGTTTAGTAATACGATGCTGAGCATAGAGAAAAAAAGTCCAAATTAAACTTTACTTCCTTCAAAGCCTAAAAACGAGCAAGAGACAAAATTATACCTGCGGCAAAGTTCCCTGTACTAAGGTCGGAATGTCTTCCTTCTTGAACCCCAGTTCGGCCAGTCCGTTTTCGACCTTCATAATCCTCATGTAGCCCCTGACGGTATCAGCCAAGATCTTACCAGCATCATCCCTCTTGGCATTAGCGACATCCGCTCCCAGTAATTCAGCAGCTTCCAAGTGTCTTTCCGGACAAGCACTTCCGGTGAACGAGAAGACAGCTGGGGCCGAAATGACAACGGAGAGTCCATGTGGTACGATCGGATGGTCCTTACTGTATCCCTGCGGAGAAAATGAATTTTTTTTTTAAATACCCATTAAAGATTTCCAAACGATATCAACAGTCCACTACGTACTTCCGGTTGGAAAGTGCGAACGTTTCCACTGATAGGATAAGACAATCCGTGACAGAGATGAACCCCTGCGTTGCCAAAACCAACTCCGGCCATAGTGCTGGCCAGGTGCATGTGGCTTCTGGCTTCCAAGTCGTCCTGATTATAAACCGCCCTTTCAAAGTACTTCCTCATTACCTGCAGGGCGTACCTGGCCCAAACGTCGCTGACAGGGTTGCTGCCCTGATAAGCTGGTCTCAGAATCGGATTGGTCGGACAGGGTGTCCTCTCGCTGTATGGAATGGCAGTGAATGACTCCAGTGCGTGGCACAGAACGTCAAAGCCTGAATAGGCGCAGACCCTCTCGGGTAGAGTTAACGTGTGATTGGGATCAATTATGCCAAGTGTTGGCCGAAGTGCGCGATTGGCTATTCCCGTCTTGGCTTTTAGCGGTCTGTAGTCGAAGATCGTAACACCGGTCGTTTCGGAACCGGTTCCGGACGTCGTTGGAACAGCTATCAGTGGCTTCAGCGGAACAAGGACGGGTTTGCCCTTGCCTATTGGCGCGTTCACGTAATCCAGTAGCTCGGCTTCCGGATCGCTAGCGTACAAGTTTGCCGCTTTGCAAGTGTCCATTACCGAACCACCGCCCACTGCTACGTAAGCATCGAATTTGCCCTGTTTCGCAAATTTTATAGAGTCCTCCAAACTGGCTTCCGTTGGCTCCACTCGGACTTTGTCGTAGACGTCGAAGTTTACGCCGTGCTTAGTCAGGCTGTCCACGACTGTTTTGACAGGTGTCAATTTGGCAAGATTCGGATCTGTCATCAAGCAGACTCTCTTAGCTCCAAAATTTTCCATGTCCATTCCGATCTCACGTGTCACGCCAATTCCATATCTCACAGTGGAACAGGCCATCTGTAAAGTCACACGTGCAATTAAGAGACAAACGATCGCTTTATCGTAACGTAGGATAATTAATACATTTCTTTTTTTAAATCAATCTTTGTACACCTGAAAAGGCGTTATAATCATTTATTTCGCTTTATCTCCGTGTAGAGTGTAAATGTTATCAGAGGCGACTCCTTATCATCTGAAAACTATTCTAGTCCGATTTTCCGCTTTTTTAGTTTTATACGTTTCACGCGTCACTAGCGTTCAACTTCTTGTCAACACGTTACGTAAGCTTCAGAAGTCACGAGCACCCTTTTATTTATTTCACGAAATTCCTTCTTTCCGCGCGTCAAGTTTGACAGAAATCCTTCGAATTTACCTCAAATGCATATTCCTTGGGTGGCGCGGTATTCGCATTGGTGCTGCGTGCGTTTCCATGATTATGAAAAATCCCACCTCCAGGATTTCCATGAGCCGGACACTTGCATCTGAAAGAATGCAAATTTTTCGGTGTTATCAAATTTATCGAAATGTACCTCCTTATCGTCCGCTCCGCGCTATATAAATTATCTACCAGAGGTCATTGAATCTAAAAAAGTTTCTCAGAACGAATACTCGTCCTATCGATAAAGCAACGTACACAACGTTCTTAAGCGATACTTAAATATCCATCCCGCGGTGCATCACGCTAAATACACTGACCCACTTGATTGCACTTTAATGCATCTCTACTTACGATTGCGACGAAATAACCTGCAGCAAATCCACCACTCGTCTCCTTGGCAACATTTTCAGTGAAACTGTATTAAGTAATTAAAAAAAAAAAAAAAAAGACGACTAATCACCAGGGAATACGAGTTCCCAATCTCTCGCGTCGTTCTACCAGCTCGGTTGTCGAGAAACAACTTTCCTGTCTCTGTTTCTCTTCGTTGCTTCGATCCCTTCTTCTTCGTAATTTCTCCTCCACACATGCATTGGCTCATCGAATAGATGAAGAACACACATGCCGTTACGTCCATGTGTGACAAGACCAACACTGTTGAATTATCACGCAACAGCGTCCGATACGACACAAGGCCGCGAGTGGTGGGGAAGCTATTAGTCAATGACTTACTTAAAATTTGTTTGTGTTTGTGAAAAAATTTGCAAATCCGATAACGATGGAAAAATATGTTTACCCGAACGTCAAAATAATACCTGTGGAATTAGGGATATGATAAGTGACGTTACGGTTCTGGTCGTGCACGTATTTACCTGGACTGACGCTTCGCTATAATTAGAATTTTATTGAAATATTATTATATTATGTACAATGGATAGTATAAAGTAGGCAAATTATCGACGTGTTAGTCCTTCGAACTTAATAAACCAATCAGTTGCACGGCCTAGATCGAGCTCTTAATCATACTATTCATAGCGTGTGTTATACTACGGAATTACGCATCTTACTGCATATATTACTATGACTGGGTGTCTCATTCCCAAATTCGGAACGAGTCTCAGCCTTTTCCTATATTCCTTTTCCTCTTCCCTCTGCCGACCTCGGTAAGGACTTTGCCGCGTTTATAAACGTCCCTCAGGTCGTCCCAGTAAGTATGGCTGCCTCACACTCTTCAGGATTATTTATTTCACTAATACTCAAGGTGCTTCGATCGTGGGATCACTTCCAGGATACAGATCTAAATTTTGTATATCCTGATAAGTGTTTAAAGATCGTGCGTGTAAAATTACAAAATTATTTACCATCTAAATTACGAGATATAAGAAATTAAAATATTGCATGTTGAAGCAGTAATATTTTTTTCGTGCTATCTCAGCTACTAGATGGCAAAAGTGGATAAAATTCCTTAAAAAACGTCTCTTTTACGCCCAACGTTACTACGATTTTTTTAAAATTAAAAATCTTAGAACTTTTATAAATTATTTTGTTACTGTATTTCGTTTTAACAATGTGACATGACATTTTTTTTTAAGGATCTCTGTCCTTCTACTTTTCTCAAATATAATACCTTACGTAGCAAATATACTATGCAATGAACGGATATACATGGTATTCAGCGAAACAGGGAACCACCCTAAACGAAAACTGGCTACTCGTTACTAATTTATTATCGAAATATTAATGCAAGCTGCCACGACTGTCACTCGTTACAGCATGGAGCGTCGATTTTGAAATTAGTTTAAAAATTCTTTGCCCGTGTCTGAATTAAAATCAGGCCCAAAATTCTGCATCTGCTCTAGAAGATGGTCTTCGTTATTAAGGTTAAAAGCATTTTGAAGAATTATACGCTCTCTGGTACGATCTTGTCGTAGTGGAAAGTGCTACTGGAATAGAAGCTGCCTCTCTTGGGCATTTGTGGAGTTGCGATCTCCTCCTGAAGTGACTTGTACACCAAGCCACAGTTCTTGTTGTCGACCAGACCCTGACGAAGTATCATCGGCGCCCTGAGTACCGGACCACGTCCGTGACGACGTGCCAGGCATCCAGCACAGTGCGCGATCAGCAGGACCACTGCCAGTGTGACTATGACCACAGTCACTATCGGCCAGACTGTTCCCTTGTACCAAGGATAATAGAGCGGCTGACTTGCCTCAGTGTAATACTCGTATTTCTGGTCCTGGGATGACCAGACATTGTCGAATTCGTCGTTCTGACCTTGGCCGTAATCGAACTGTAGACAGATGCGTGATTAGAATTCAGCTGAGGTACCTCAGGAACGGAATGTAGCCTTGCGATGCTAACAAATACCTGATCATCATTGATGCCGTCTCTTAGCAGAGGATTGGAATCACGCGAGGCGTTAAAGACCGATGGATCATCGTTAGGTCTGTGGGGAACTGGTCTGGGCGGTGGTCCATCATCGATGCTATCGCAGATGAGCTTAGCAAGATCACTCCATTGACCGACTCCTTCGGCTTCCGCATAGTCCTCGATATTTCCATGATTCCTGATGTAACGGAGAGTCTCTGTTGGCGTGACCCCGTGTTCCAGCAGCCATTGCATGGCCTGATTAAATTCCTCGTCGCAGACCAATGGGTTGTGCGAGATGTCCAAGCCTGATAGTTTCGGCATAGCCCTAAGTTCCTCTATTGTGATACGCTGAAGTTGGTTTTCGCGAACCGACAGGAACCTTTGACCAAAATTAAATGTCAATAGAGACTCGAGCTTTTGGAAAAATAATTCTCAATATTAATTCTACCTGAGGCTCTTGAGGGGAACTCTTGCTTCGCTCCAGACTCTCTGCAAGGAACAGCGACTGACATCCAGTCTGGATAAAGTGGGAGTCAATAAGAAGGGTGCGACCTGCAATGTCACCAGAGGATTTCCAGCTAGATTCAACTTCGTCAAGGTGGTAGCACCTCGGAACATGTTTGTTTCCAGTGTTTCCAGCATGTTGTTAGACAAGTCGAATTCGCGAAGGGAGGACAGGCGACTCAGGAGTCCTTCGGGAAGCCTGGCCAACCGGTTTCTTGACAAATTCAGCGACGTTATAGCGGGCATAGCATTGAAAGTTGTTTTTTCGAGATAGGACAATCCGCAACCAGCACACTCCAGACGATAGACACTGTCGATATTTTTAATTTAGAATTAAAATTCTATTTCTTCGCTATAGACAGTTAATTTGAAATTTAACGTACCTGAAAGTGTCATATTCCTGATCTTCAGTCTTAAAGACGGGCAACGTTTCCAGATCCGGATTGTCATTCATCAGCAAGATCTGAAGTCTGGAATTGGACTTGAAGTGCTGCTCCGTCAATGATGTGATCCTGTTGTCACTGATATCTAATCTGGTAAGCTGATCGAGACCAGAGAAAGCGTGCGGATGAATTCTTTTCATGCCATTTGTTGACAATATTAACTCGTCCAAGGAAGGAAGGAACATGAGGTCATCCTTAGCTATGATCTTGATCTTATTCCGGGAAACATGTAAACTCGTCAGTTTGGTAGCCCTGATGCTCGCCAAACTGGTTATACTGTTTCCTGTGCAAAGAGTTCGAGACGTCAATTTCGATAAAATTTTTCGGTAATAACAATTGGCATTTTTCCTATAAGTATTCTTGTCTACCTGAAACACGAAGAGTCTGGAGACCCTTGTTGGTGAAAATATCCATTGGAAATCCGTTGATCTGGTTCTCCGACAGATCAAGTTCAACCAGGGATTGAAGAGAACTGAAAAGAGTCCTGTCGAGGCTCTTGAGCTTGTTTCCACTGAGATTAATGTAGGTGAGACTAGGCATCTTAAAGAAAGCAGTAGGCGGAAGACGGCCGATTCCATTGTTCGAAAAGTCGAACTCAGTGACGGACGGTGCGTCCAATAGGAATCTGCCGACGTTTCCTCTCATCTGAGGATACTGAATCGGATTTCCGGAAATGGTCAGTAAACTGAGCTGACTATTATTCCGGAAGGTGTCCGGATGAATCCTGATCAGACCGTTCCTGGTAAGATTCACCGCAAAGAGGAATGGAATCCCGTCGAAGGCGGTCCTATTCAATTCGGAAATTCTGGTGTCCAGGAACGTTATTGATTCCACGTGCTTAAGTCCGCGAGCACGTAGCGCGTGATCCTCAAGGCGGATGTCGCCAGCATTTTCGATTCTCAGATGAGCTATTTCACCAGTAAACATTTGTTCGTCCGTGAGGTTGGAGCATCTGGAACATGGTACGAGATAGTGACAGGAGCCTTTTTTTAGGAACATAATGCGACAAACGCGTGTCGCATCGTGTTAATTTCCATTATTTGTCCAAACAGGTGAATCACGATCTACCGATAAGATTTTCATACCTGGCTATTGTAGCTGCAGCATATTGTCCGGCACAGGTACAGTACTGGGGACAGTTGGTCATGTCTTCTTCGTCGATATCCAAATCATCTCCGTCATCATCATCGTCGTACTCGTCATCGTCTTCGTCCTCTTCGTCTTCATCGAGGTCGTCGTTGTAGACATCCTCATCCTCGAGGAGCTTCTTCAGAGCATTGCTCTCTATGGTACTGCTGTCTTCGTCCACTGGATACTTCAGAGCTTCGGCTTTGATGGCCTTACCCAATTCTTCCTGAACCTAAGAAGCCAAAATCGGATGTTTATTTAACACGGACCAACGACGCGGAGTCTGATATCATTTTGACAAAGAGGTGTACCAACCTTTTGGTTGTTGGTCTGCTCGTCCAGGGAGCGAATCTCCTGAAGAAGATTGTCCTTGGGACTGAGGAATGGCAAAACAACATGCTCGAAGTCAAAGCTAGAGTTGGTAGACTCTGATTCGGATACCACAGCTGGCTTAGGTCGAGATTTTCCAGTTTCGGAGTCACTGTCCGGTCCTGGATTTCCTAACCGTTTTGAATTTGCTAAATATCCGGTAGAATCCGCTGGCACCTTTGAGGGCACGAGTACATTCTTTTCCTCGACAATTGAATCATAATTATCGGTTGAAGTACTCGGAGATTGTGGATCAGGCTTGAGTCCTGGTAACTCCTTCGAAGGTAGCTTGGCTGGACCTATTGGTCCAGAAGATGGCTTATGGAACACGAGTGGCTCGACTGTGGTAGCATCAGACTCGAATACTGCAGTCGCCAAATAAATCGCCAGCAGCAAAGCTGCTTTTCCCTTCATCGTGTGTCTTGCTCTGAAATACAGAAAACCAATTCCAATCAGGAACTTTACAGCGATCGATAAAACACGTAGGACATCAAATTTTACAAAACACGAATTACATATCCACTTCACGGACCTTGTCAAATTTACAAAATTAAAGAAGTACAGTCCGTTAAAGAAATAATGTTCGATGACCTCACGAAGAAAGGCGCTCGACACAAGCCCTCTTTTACTTTGGGCCTTATGTACTGTAAAGCGATAGTCGAGCATCGACATAGTTTAGTATTTGGGAAGTGTCCCCTTCTCGGGCCCTGAAACTCTTCACTGATTGGGCAGTGTCAATCGGGCGTCTGCGCTATAGACTCGCAGCATCCGTGAAACGCGTGAGAGATTAGACGCGCATTAGAATATTGACAGAGGGGCCCCGCGGGGGGGGGGGGGGGGCTGGGGCTGTGAATGCAACGATGCAATTTGGGACTTTTGATCATTGACAGAAACAGTAAACCACTCGACACGTAGTACCGTTAGCAAAGAACAGATTCACCTGGATATTTTACCGTGACGACGATTACGAAAAACGTATAGATATAAAAGCCAGAATCACACGGAAGAAAAGTAATGGCTGATCCAGATAGTGTTGTTGTGACGGGTGAAAGAATCGATTAACACGATCCACGCCTCTTTCGCGTAGCAACAGATTCCTGAGTCCGTATACGTATTGGGTTTGAACTTTGAGCATGTGTCTGTGCCTTTTATCAGAATCGTTATCGGCGCAGATGACTCGTTCCGTAAATCGACGCCACTATTAAACTACCTTATCAACAGAGACTTTTTCATCTTTCGAACGGCGTCCATTTATGGCTTTCAAACAATTCTAAAGACATTTTTCTTTCTAATCAGCCAATCGTGCGCTATCACGTGATTGAGAGACACTAGCGAGTTTCCAGCATCCAGTATATCTTTTACGATATATATATATATATATGTATATCGAGTAGTTCTAGGATGTTTCTGGAATGTGGGTCAGATAGAAAAATATCGAACGTCAGTTCTTCGAGCAGATATACAATCCCCCCCACTGGTATAACTCAGGGCTGCCTGCATGTAGCGACATTGTTTTCATTACAATTTACAGCTCAGACGGTAGACATTACGCAGTAGTCACCTGAGAATCTTCGAGTCCTCGGTACTTACTGATAACAATGGGACACATTACACTCCGATCTTGGCATTTTGCATGGAAACATCAGCCGTTCGCGGACTTTGGTTACTTTCGCGAATCCGTGCACCAGATAGAAGTACTTTTTGCAGTAGTCGTGAATCTGGCCGATCTTCGCTTACGGAGATAAGATTTTTTTTTTGCGAATAGTCGAGAGAACAAAGTGTTGCCTTGATTTGCTCTTATCGTATTCTCTAGCCGGTGATTATTATTATTATCAATGATCTCGAGATAACGCATAATTATTTCTAACGCCGGTTGTGCATCGTCCGTTTCATGTAGCCATATTGACGTTAATATTGAACGACAGCTTTAATCGGGAAGAATTCTTCTAAGTGATATACCGTATTTAATGTTTATCTAATACCGTATTTAATGTTTATCTAATACCGTATTTAATCTCTATCTAATACCGTATTAGTATTCCTCATTGGTATAAGCACTCGAAGTAAATCGATAGCCCATCGAACGATAAATCGCCGATTTTTATTGTTCGAAGCGAACGATTTTTATTATCATTAAGGTTCCAGGCAAGTTAGCTTTGTTACGTTCTCAGGTTGTTAGGTTGGTAATCTTGTTTATACAGAAGGTCTATTTGGAGATTTTATCCGATGCCGGAACGAGATGAGAAAGTTGATGGGACTATTACAAAGGAACGTGGGCCCACTGTACTTTGGGCCTCAGCGGACCCATTTCCAATACCAGGATTACAATGTGGTTTGGAATTTTTGTGAAATAGGTATTTCGATGAAGATCAAGAAATACACAGCAGCCCCAGACTCTCCGCAGGTATTTTGATTCTTCGAGACAGAGTCTATAGAAGCTACGGTAGGTAGGAGTACCAGCTGGGCCTTACGGGCCCTTTGTTCCTCCGTACAATTTTTCTGCTCCAAGGCGACCCAGGTAAAGTTACCTGTGCACTAAGCAGGTGGTCCCATGCTCATCCCTCATGGGATCAAATAAGCAAAGGGTCTTACGGGGACAGTAAACCTTGACAATGCCTTCTAAAAAATGTCTCAACTCGCAGACCATACTTCCTCGTTGGTTTAAAGCTTTTGAATAAAACTTGCTAATCGCTCGTAAATTTCATTAAAAAATTGATTATCCAATTAAACTTTTTTAATCAGCAAGTGCTAAATGAACTTTCGTCATCGAATGACGTTACGTAGTTTCGCGAATCGTTCGTGCGACAGAGACCTATTGATTCCCGGTGTGGTGCACACCTTTAAGCCGCAGCATTGTACCTCTCGGATGACAACCTTGTAAAAATGAACGGTGATTTCGCAATTCGCGACTGTCGCCGCTATACCGGTGTCAATGATTTAGGTTTTCGCGATTTCGCAATTCAAGGCTGTCCATCCGAACACAGTATTTGCTATCACCTCTAAGGTAATTCTTATCAGTGTAAAAATTAAAAAATTTCATCGCCAAATCCTTCTGGTAAATTTGCGAAATTCGTTAAGCTTTAACCGGGCAGCGATTCTATCCGTTTTAGATTGTCTTTACTAAAACGGTATCAAACTCCATTATCGCGAAGATATCAGCGTTTTATCATCGGTCTTATCACTATATTTGCCTCGCACGTACAAAAGTATGTTTGTTTCGTCTCCAATCGCCGTTGCTCTTAGGGTGGCTGCACTTTCCTCCTCTCTCACGGAATGCGCAAAGGATCGTCGCTCGTTAATTTTTCAGAAAAATATATTTACTCGAGAAATAAGAATCTCTCGGCTGAAACGTACACACGTTTCTTATTTACTTTGTTGCTATTGAGTCACTGACTGTCGCTGAGCTGCAATCAGCATTCCTGGATGTACGGTGTGACGTCTATAACCTCCATATAGTCCAAGCACTTAAATAATTTTGATAACCAGGCTATCGTGAAAATGATTTAATTTTTCGAAAAATTTCGCAACAATGACTAGCAGACGTAACGCTTGAACGATCAACGATTTCTTAAACCTCGTTCGTTCCTCAATTTTTTTTACACAGTTTCCAGCCTCTAAATTCTAATTCTTAGAATGCCTCATTTTTTCGACTATCTTGTCAATGCATACGTGTACCTAGTTTTTATCGTACCGTTATCGATAACTAAACCTCACCTACGCAACTGCTTTTAGCAGGTACTTCTATAGCCATTTTCTTCACGTGACATTCCGCGCTCTACCTGCGGAATGCGGAAAACTTAGTGAAATCCAAGAGGGAAGAATCAAGGTTAAAAATAGAATAAATTTTTTTCTTAAGTTTTTTTTATCCTACTCGAAACGGAGTCACGATGAAAATTACTCAAGACGTTTCGAGAAGGCTGCGTCCTGCGTCGCGACGCCTTGACCACGAATACGTCTATGCCTAAATAAGTACACGTAACTAGGATAGGAATCGGGAACGATCCAAGCAAAACGCACGACTATCAGTTTTCGAGCAAATAACCAGAATCAAGTGGCACTCGGAGTAAAATTAACAAAGCCGTTTACATTGGTCGAGTCATTCCGGATATGACGCCATAAATTCGATGACGATTTTTTTACGAAGATCGCGATGTTCGGAACGAGTTTTCGTGAGACGGTCGGTCGGCATCTCGTGTAAACTGTCAACGTCCACGGCCACCCAGGGAAGAATCTGATAGCTCAGAGATTATTCAGATTCCTACGGGACTTCAAGAAGTTTCAGAATCCCTGTTAATATTACATTTTCAAAGTCCTACGCGCAAAGTCTCACGAGCATTACGAAAAAGATGACACTTTTGGATATTTCAAGGAAATCACGATTTTTACGATATTTACGTGCATTTTCTAATACAGGTAATTAGGCCAATTCAACTGTTCGCGACAAATCAATTTTCGAGAGTCGCGAAGAGTCGCTGTATGTTCGTGTGGAATTCAGTGAAGCGAAGCAGCCATTTCGACTGAAGAGACTGCGGACGATTTTACCGATTAACAGACCCAGAATATGCTTTCGATTCTCGATTGTCATAATGGCGACTGTGGTAAATTTTTTATATTCGGGGACTTACCTCGTCTCCTGTGGTCCTATAATTTAGTCCCTGGTGAATGACAGGTTATTTATTCTTCGATGTTCCTCTCGTAGTCGTAGTCGTAGTGGAAACGCGTAGCGCAGCGAGCTCTTGGAATTTCTGAAGCTACGTACTACAAAACCTGCAGGAGTGGGGCCACTGGGCCCCTCAGGGTCGTGTAGGCTGTCGAAGGGGGGGATTACGTATTCAGGTAGCTCAGGTAACAGGTCGTCGTTGTGCTGCCATCTTCTACCAGCCTCTAGTAACGTCCTCCAATTTGAAGTGCGTCGTCGATATTGTACCTGGTGGGCTAAATTTTCAGGCTCAAAATTATTTAATTTTTTTTCATCTCCTACAGGTATTAAAAAAATTTACGAAAAATTCAACGTACCAAATTTTGAGTTGATCGACTTTAAAAAAACTATTCACCATTGCCGAGGCTGTTAGCGTTAGTTGAAAAGTCAGGTAACTGTAATGCAATTCAATATGTAACAGACCGTCATCTGCTTTCGGATAATCGAACTGCTTCGTGATGCCTGCTCGATCGGTACACTGAACGTTCGATAATGATAATGACAACGCTAAATAAAAATGATTAATTAAATAAAATTATTAAAATAATGTTGAAAGCTTACTATTCATTTGATAAAAATTTTATTAAAAATACTTCATTTAATGACAAATCGTTACAAGGTAACGCGATAATGAATTATCAAGCGATCAAAAAACGTCAAAATTTTTTAAGAATCGATAAAAAATGTATCGATCTCGAAAAAATTGATCGAACGACAAATCGCTTAATGATTTAAAGAAATGACTTTGTCCATGTAAAATCCTGAGTATACTCTATCAGTGCGTCAAATCTCCACACATGCTTCGCGGTGCCATCTTAATGATAGCGATTGATTATTACTTTTTCCTCGTGCCTTGAATCGCCGAGCATCTATTTACAAAGCACTCTGATTTGTTTTACTTAGATAGTGACTAAGGGTGCGTCTTAGAACGAAGTCAGCCAGAGCGCGTTCCAGGAGTAGCAACGGCAGCAGCAACCAGCAACGAGGGCGTCGAGTCAAGATCTGAGAAATCCACTTAAAAAGTATCCCGCATGATCGGTCATTCGGAGAAAGTATTCCTGACTGGAAAGCAGTGGAGTCTGGTGAGTAAGTTTTTTTATCGGAATACTTGAATTTCATTGATAACTGCATGATAAGCATTTACCACTGAGGATCTTACGCGAAACGCTCGAAAGTTCCGCAAAGAGATTATGAAATTTATGATCTATGTCAAAAAGTCTGTTGATTGCGGCCCTGAGTCACTTTTGTTTCAGAGCAAGAAAAGTTCATTACCTTCCGATACATACTCGATCTCACGTATAAGATATTCAAAAAGGTGGGTAATGTAATTAGAATATAGATAGATACGACACGTGCACGTCATCTGTGTAGTAAAATAATTTTAGATCTAATTCACGCCGGTCCACGAACTTTTATATTCCTATTGTTCGTTTACGTAATGTTTCAACGGTGCCGGTCACATTTGTTCAGTAATAAAGAAAATTTATCAAATTTGTACGTGATATCACGAGTCTCTTATCAGATAAGCCGACGGTTATTTGCGTCGACCGTTATCGCCGTGGACTCTTGCTCGTAGAAAAATATGTCATCTACTCGAATTGCCAAGTCAATTCGATTCCCTGAACTACTTACTCACTGGAGATTCGATTTTAAACTGCAAATATAGTACGTGTGTATGTAAGGAAAGGAAGGTTTTTTTTTTTTCTTATTCAAATCCAGTACGAAATACCGAAAATTGTATAGAAAACAGCTGTGAGATATTTGAACATCTAAATTCAGCCTAGAACTCGTATCCAGCAAGTTAGCAAGCCGCGAGGAATTTAGAGGCTTTAAACTTGCATTTTCCAGCAAGAAGCAAAGCGCCGGGACGCTCCTGGTAATAACTTATAAAAGGAAAGTTATTGCGCCCGAGAGTGACGAGGAGATAGAGGAAGGTAATGACCGGCTTCTTGGCAGTGCAACGATGCACCTCCTGCAGCTCGTAAACTGTCATATTGTAATACCTATAATATTATACATACATATAATAGCAGCATACACGTGTTTAGTTAAAATTAATTTTTTTCACTATTTCACCTAAATTCTACATTCCTCAAAATTAAACACGTAGGTTGGATCTAGAGGCTTGTTGGAAAATTCACTACACGCAATCTGTCAGACGATGTTTTTTTTTTTCCTTATCCTAGTGGGTTGATTACGTTTACTCGTATTTACTAAATTTCTTTCATAAAATTCATCAAATAAAAACATTCTTTCTATCTCTTCACTTCTGACCTCCATAATCTCGCGCGGCTATAAGAAATCCCTAAATTAGTCAATTTTCTAATTAAACTTTTTATCTTCATATTGTTGCACGAAATATTTGACATAATACAAATAACGAGTAGCAACATTGATATTGGCTACGCGGATGTCCTTGAAGGATTTTTCATTAAAAATCCGAATGGACCAAAAATAACTTAAGGATCCCGATGAGTGTCTCGTGTTCCTGTACGAGAAAAACTAAAATCCAAGTCCCACGTAAAAATGCCGCATTCTCAAGAACCACTGGAACGGATTGTTCTCCATAGTAGATATCTGTCCAGTCTTAAAAAAAAAAAGTCTTTACACAGCCAGTCTCCATAATCGAAGCATGCGGTTCAGAAGCAAAAAAAAAGTATCACATGCACCCACTCTTCTATATACATACATACGTAATCTTTCACACCACGCACCGAGACACGCATGCGCGTGACGTAACAGTCACTTTCTAAGGAGAGGTGTCAATGCGTAATACATGACAACAGAGATCTCCATTCTCAACAGCCTCCTTAAATGGTACAGTCGTGGCCCTGATACCAGATACAGAGATACAGGAGATCGATATCCAAAGTCTACATGGATAAATGAATAATCCATAGAAGAGAAAAAAAAAAAATTTCATAAATGGAGTAAAACTGTCTCACCGGATATAAAAGGAAGAAATCGGAAGTAGAAAATTCTTGACGCATCCAACGTACCGGTTGGTATCCTATACTCGTATGACTATATATACAATAGTCGTTTACGTTTCCAAGAAACGACAAGACTGCAATCGCTCAGCCATTACCTCCATGAGAGAGTCTCACGGGTCCAGAGTCATGAAGCAACATCGACATTGTAAGTTTACATGAGATTCCTTAGTCGATCGCGCGTCGACTAGTTAGCAGCTAAAATCCTTCCAGCATCGCGAGTGGCGATTTGTCGTTGTCGCTATAGAAATGCTAATTCGGCTTGAGTTCCTGCCCCCCGTCGACGTAGCTCATTACGCTATTTACGTACCAAGACGCGCGTCACCTGCCTCTTCAATTCGTATCTTCTACCTGCACATTCGTTCGTGCTCCTTTCCATAGCGCGAATCGCCCCTCGTACGCTAATGGTTATTCTTGCGACGCGAATCGTCGCAAGCGCCTCGCGCCGCTACTTGCGTACGCAGCACGGATTTTATAGAGTACGTTGTTTACTACGAGATGTACACTGGGCTATCGCGTATCGTAGCCGGTATGCATACACATGTAGCGACGTAACATATCGTCCGTTAATAACGGCCTGAAAACGTAATTACGTTATTGCTTTACGCAATGGGAGCTAATTATTGCTCGCGGCTCAGAGAAAGAAGTTTCTAAGTTGTTATTTACCTTGTAACACTTTTTCCCGTCCGGGGCTGTGATCTTGAACTCGGCTGCTGATGCTGCATATATTTATGTTTTTCTAGCTGGTTTTTGTTTTTTTTTAAGCTTTTCATTGAGTCAATCGAAAACGCGTGATAAGCGTCTCGAGATCACGTAGCAGCAGACGTGGCGCAACAATTGAATTCAATGGAATTAAGGATTACTGGTCGCAGGCCTAAAATGATTTTCATCGCAAGGTTCTCTGCAATGATTTATTTAGGCTTACGTGCTTCGAATGGGCTGTGCTCGAGTTTGCCTTGAAATTTTTCACTGTTCCAGATACCGAATTTAATATTCGGTACGGGTCAGGGCATTGTCTTCTCTCCTTTATTAATAGTCGGGCAGAGAGAGCAAAAAGAGATACCTGGAATAGTCGGTGCTTTATAAAT
Organism: Calameuta idolon; assembly: GCA_030142285.1. Lineage (NCBI taxonomy): Eukaryota > Metazoa > Arthropoda > Insecta > Hymenoptera > Cephidae > Calameuta > Calameuta idolon. The sequence continues at coordinate 85,589 of JARQSV010000288.1, read as the reverse complement.
AAAAGTAAAAGCGACCCGAGACACTCGAGCGTTTTAGATGGGAACTTTAAGATACTAGACTACTCGTGGACTCCGTCTCAGTGAAAATAGAAAGTGCGATTCTACGACAGTTTCATATTGGAAAGATTTCGCGGACCACCCAAGTGTGCTCGATCGGAGAGAGAAAGACAGAGAGATCGATCGATCTTTACGTGCGTGACCTTGTGCGAGAAATGATTATTTTGCTTTTGCATACTAATTGTTTTTCGGTGAATTTACATGGTCGCTGCATAAGGATTCCCTGAATCTGCGACGTTACTCTCAGTGGCATTGCATGTTTTCCACTTGGACTCGTCGAATTTTTTTTTTCGCTTGTTACGCGCGGTCATTAAATTGAAAAACAGGAGTCCAGCAGTCGACATGACACGGAGAATTTATCGCGAGGATTTCTTTGGGATTTCCTATCAGTTTTGAAAACGTAAAAAATTGATCGACTTCCGACGGCAGCGACGACGGCAATGTCATTGTCAGCTGACGATTGTTCGTGAGATTCGTCATGTCCGGGAAGTTACTTCCATTAACATTAACATTGCCATTGGCATTCCCGCTTCGTGGGAGTAACGTCCAACCGTAATGTGTAACGTAATACTTTGACGCGCACCACTTGATCAGCCATTTATTTCAGTCGCTCGAGGAAGTTCGGCGCAGACGAAGCAGACGCGAATTATTAGCGCTATATGTTTTTTAAAAGAGACAGAACAATTGGCCGGTGAGAGGAATCGACTTTGTCAGTGAAGGAGAGTAAGAAAGAGAAAGAGAAATATATGGTGGGGGATGACGTAAGTACTTTGGAAAGAGAGAGAGAGAAGGAGGGCATCTCCAGGGAATTCCATTAACGATTAAAAACAGTACTGGGCAAACCTGATAGTCAGCGATTACATACGTGACGCAAACTGCCGATCGTTAATCGAAGAGATATCGTTTATCGCGTTATCTGTATTCCGTTATCAATAGATACCGAGAGTGAAGCTTCTAAATTCTGAAGTAGCCACCGGTGTCAGTTTGTACAATAGCATAAAAATTATTTATTTCTCGTTGACCGTGAAGTCATTAATTCTCAGCTAAACCGGTAAGACGTGGGAATTTTAGAGAAAAACTACGTATCGATAGACGTTCAAAAGTTCGTAGAGATTTAAAATTTTTAATTTCTCGCGTCACGTGATTTCATTCTTTTTTTTGCTCGGTTGCTTTTTATGTTATTTTTAATTAACAGATGTCAATTGTCCGACTCGTTAAAGAAATTTATTTGTGATAGCAAACAGCATCCTTCAGACATTCTGAAGTCTCTTATCGTTTACCAACGACTCTAAGTGGGTCCGGGTGCTCTGGAGAAATTTTCAAAAGTTATTGATACAAGTAATCGAGTGGCAGAGCGACAGGGTTCGTCTCTGGTCTTGTGGCAAAGTACATACATAGGACATCATCCGTCCGGAAGTCGACCGGTCTCGGACCATTTATTTAGGTAATTAAAGTGGGTTAGAGTCCCGAGAGAGGCGCCTCTAATTTCGTAGAGATCGTCAGCCAAAGTAATAATCTACCATAAATACGTATGCACAATGACGTCCAGGGAATTTTGAAATTCTATCTACCAACTTTATACATATGCATATAAACATGTATGTATCTTCTCCCAAACCTTAAAATTCGATCTCCGCTTCAGTCGAAACGCCGTGGGCAGGTCAAGTCCATCTGTAGATTCCTTAAGAGGACATCGTACGACGCACCTTGCCGACTTACGTCACCGGCTGGCTTAACCTTAAATTTTAGGGTCTTGACAGGCGATTCTTATCACGACTAGAGCCACCACAGCCTCTTTCAACAGCAGCGCAAATCTTTTTAAGAATCATAAGATTTCTCTGACGTCTTCCGGGCAGCTCATCCGGCCGTCTCCTTAACTCGATGTCCCCGTTAAACCGTTTTGGCCGCAAACCGCCAATCATCCATTTAGCCATTTTTGGTAAATACTCATTCGCGACTAAAGGCAACCTGACTCGCTCTCGTTCCAGTTGCAATGCGGAACCGCGCAGTGTCCAACGACGAATGCACCGAGCGCGATCACGCGGTTTGCGCGTTAATCTAGCACACGTGCTGTATCTACCAGTCGGTCCAACGTGCCAACGTACAAAAGTCTGACACGCTTCCCGTGATTATCGTCGTTCGTTTAATCGACGGTTAAGATCATTTGTTCTGGAGATTCGGAGGATGATGAGCAGCTGTCGTATAATCATTTCTCGCTATTGAGAACAACGAAGTGGGGTAGTCGCCGTCGGTTGGACCTTGCACCGTTTTATGAATGAAAAAAAAAAAAAAAAAATCATTGTGAGCATATGTGCGTCGTTCATTCGTAAATGATGTGTATTTTAGAAGCGAGAATATTCAGTCTCTCGGCCTTGGTCCAGCCGGGGTTCTTCACTTGTTACAAATCGGTCCCATCATCGGAATTAGAATTCTAAAAAAGAAACAGGTGAACGGGAGATAAGCTACCGGGCAATTCGTTCTGTTATTATTATGCAACCGAGAGAGAGAGAGAGACACTGTAAAGTCCAACGGGTGTCAACGTTGATTTTGATTTTTGAGCGAAATCAGACTGCCAATTGGAATCCTGCGAATTAGCACTGACCTAGGAAGGCCTCGAGGTCGTCGATGGCATACATTTAAAGTGTGTCTATATTAAGTTAACTGCTTCATAGCTGCCGATTGGTTGGTTGATATAGGTATATATAGAGTTGGACGTAGGACACAGGCGATGCCAATTGCACGCATCCGCAAATTTACCACCAACTGGCACGCTTATGTTATAGAGTTACGGTCTACCTAAGTGCTCCTCTCTAAGACATAACGGGTAAAGGGGCCTTCACATTGAGATACGCTCCTGGGAGAGCTTTACACCCTCATCCGACATTCACAAAATCCCCATATGGTCCACACACGTATTTACCTCTTAACGTAATTTCGAGTTTCCTCGCGCGGCTACCTAAGTCTGTTTCTACTAATTTTTAATTGGTCTCTTACTCATCCACCTACTGATATGCCGCATTAGCACAAAAATTACGATACCGATTTCTAGCTGAATGACAAGGAGATTTTTCAGCCTGAGCCAATAAATGCAGCGGCTTGTTGTACTTCAAACGGTGCATAAGCCGAGTCGTTTTGTAGGTCGAAAAATGCAAACCAATCGCGCGATACTATTTAGCCTTCGATGACCAAAGCGCTTTTTGCTCGTGCCAATTTCATTCGAACGGATCGCGAATATCGGGATTCTCCGAGGATTGAGAACCACTGCCGAGACAGGATCACTCCTTCCAAGAGGCAAGAGTCCTTTGCTCTTATAAAATCGATCTGGACGCCACGTGCGTTTAGGAACGCTTAGGCAGACGTGACGGGTCGTCAGTGATTTTACGGTTTGCCGAGATCATATTCCCGGTGGAAAAAAAAATAACAGACTAAAACGGGCAATTCCATGCGCGGAGGTCCTATAGATCCGATCCACTGTAGCGTGTCGCTTTATACAGACTAATTGTATTTTCATCGAGTAATTGCGAGAAGATCGATCACAGTGTTTACTCCTCCGACAATTCCTATTGCAGAAATTCGAGCATCCTGACCTCCCTCCTCGTCTCTGCGGTTAGATGCTAATCGAGCAAGTGCGATCTCCTTCGATAAGAACGCTGCAGCGTGACGAGAACGGCGCGTTCCGAGACGGTTCCACGGTTCCACGATTCTCGGTTCCCGGTTCCCGGTTCAGCAAGACCGATTACACACACCTAGCGGAGCTAGTGGGGGTTTCGAGCGAGTTGGCCGGCCGAGTGAAAGAGTGTAGTCAAGTCGAGCCGCAGTCCTATGTCGACCTCAGCCTGTGATAGATTCGTATCGTAGAATCGATCCACGATCGATCGACCGGCTTTCTTTGAACTTATTTGGGCTGAGCGAGTTGAGCAGTACGAGAGGAGCAGAGGCTGAGGAAGGAAGGAGAAGAGGCAAGAAGTTCAGCTGACCCAGGAGCCCTTCTGGCCAGGTCAACCTTGCCTGAGGAAGAGCAACATCCTTTCAGCCACCCGATCTTGGCTCTTCCGTTCGCTCGGATATATAAGGATATCATTGTCTCCGTCTTCAGCTCCAGAGCAGGACCTCTCGGAGGTTTTATCCAGGATTTATTCCAGGAGGTAAGATGAAGATCCGAAATGGGAACTTTGGATGACAGTGAGAAGAAAGTGCGTGTGCTCTCGTGTGCCTACGTGTGTCCCGCAAAGTGCTTCCGTTTAAAACAGCCGGCCCGAGCGCGATTCCTCGATAGTGACGAAATTATTGGTTCGATGATCTATTTCGATTGATTTATGAAAATGCTCGGCAGTGACCCGAGGGAGAAAAATATTTTCAAAAATCTACCATCCGACTTTCCGAACGCTTTGGCCGGATCCACTAGGACCCTGTCCATAGACACTTTTTCTTCATAAGCAACTGCGTTGCTCCTGTTTAAAAAGTCATTGTAGCAGTTGTCAGTGCGCTCACGACCCTTAATCATTTTGCACTCATGCAAAGCATCTGAAAATATTCTTATGACCACGAAGGTCAAAGAACAGTCTACACGAGGTAATTGGCCGACTGTCGGAATAATTCGTTTGCTACGTCGCTGTCTAGCGATCCGGGTTCTGATTTGGGTACAGACATTTTCGAAATCCATTGATTCTCAAGGGTGAACGAAAGAAGGTCCAGTCAGTTCCGAAGCTCGGACAACCAGAGTCACGAGGACCTGGTTCCAAAGTGTAACGAAGTAATCGATACTAAATACACGAGCGTCAATGACTCTCGTGATCGCGTCTATGGTCCTTCTTGGTTCGTAGGTAGACGAGAGGCTGTGATTAGACACCTGTTATTCTGTGCCAAGACGCAACTGCGTAGACGCACGCGTGGAAGCGGGAACGCACAGTCGGCGACGTGGTCTGCGTTCCTTCGTTCCTCTCGTTACGCAATGAGTTAATCAGACGAGCAGGTAATCCAGGTCTGGCAGTGTAATCTTCTGTTGCGCTCGTACATCATTGGAAACGACAAATGATTTAGTGGCCTAACCTTGGCCGAAGTAGATTTATAATTTTAAAGAAGCTCAATTTCGCTACTCTCGATGACGATTTATAAAGGGAATAGAAATAATGCGGATCGGAGTCTCGAGTAGTAAGTCATATCACTTTTTTTTTCAAGGACCTAGATAGTACGAATTTTCACCGTCGAGTAGGCCTTATCTTGTTATATTTTAAATCTTTAAAAATTCCGTACAAATTATATAGGTCAAGTGATCAGTCACTCTCTTAAGAGTCCTCCATTGTAATTCCCATCGGTTTCTACTTTCGCTCCGCAGTTGCGAAATTTTTTGTATCCTGGACTTTATTCGCTGCAACTGCACCTGTGTATAAACAGATTTAATACAGTACGTAGGGCTTACCGTACGTAATATTATTGAATCGCGTTTATAATCCTCTCGCTTCCATGCGTTACGTATTGCACGTGTGTCTCCTGGTAGCTCGAATCCCTTTTCATTCAGGAAAGTCTCCAGGTTTGAGGAATACTCTGTGAATGCTACTCGGCGACAACTCCCGGTCGACTGAAACCATTAATGGTCCAATGGTCGCCGGCGCCGTCCGAATACCAGAGGCGCCTGTTGTCTGGTCTGACGTTTATTTCCTACAAAGTTATTGCAATTCGTTGTTCCGTTGCTTCGTCTTCCTTTTACCTTGCGATACTCAAAAGCGTTCGTTATTCACGTATTGATAAATTTTCCCTGGAATGATAGGGACCTTCAGGAAGATTGGCTTAAGGAATCGAGAAGGCTGAGATCCTTTTTCGTATTTGGAAGACACTCGAAATTTTCATGGTCCTTGTAGTTATTCGTCCATTTTAAAGGCAGCGTCTCTTTTCCTGAAGTACGCGAAGGACATCTCAGTGCTTGGCCATCTATGCCCGTGGCCCTGGGTCAACTGGTGAGTTAACGTAAGGATCCTTGTTGGTCCAGGGAAAAGATTCTGCATTGTTCTAATCCGTACTCGTCACTCGCTGGATTCTTGGCGCGATGGCAGTTTATTTTTTTTTTTTTTTGGGAATTACTCATCGCTCTATCAAACGTCTTGGACGGTGCGAAATCTGGCTGTTGGTTTCCTTCCTTTTTGGTCGAGGGCGCTCGTAGCGTGAAAGACGTCACTGTTTGCATTAGCAATGCTGATGGCCCGAGGCAGATGCCCTCTGACCTCGCATATGTATTTTATCTTGTCTTGTTCCGTTTCGCGTCGTAGCGCGATAATCGCGTCGGGCAGCGACTTTGAAATTTACATTCGTGGACGTGAGTGAACCACGGGAGGAAGCGAGAAAAGGAAAGAATTAGAATGGCGGGCCAACTCGTTTTCGTGGAAGTCCCGAGGGGAAAGTGAAATTCTCTGAAAACAGGATCAGCGAGGTACACGGATGTCGATGTATAACCAGTCCTCTGGTGCGATTATGAAAATTCTAGCCTCTTGTCGACCTGCGTGTCATTATTATATGACGCTTATGAGTTTTTTCCATGATTATGGATACTCCTCGTGGAATCGTACGATGATGGGACTCCGGCTGCAGAAATTTTTCCGAACTTCATCTGCCTCGACTTATACGCAGATAAATTCCTTTCGGTAACGAAGCTTCTCGAGGCTCGCGACATAATGTGCGCTATAGGTGCTATTGGTATCCTTGAGAGCAATGAAAGAAATTGTACCAAACGATTGCCGGAGAACGCGTAGCTTGTTACCAGGTTGGACTTTGTTTGACCCCTGAGTAAGAGAGTGGGTGGGAGAGAGAGTGAGTGAGAGAGAGAGAGAGAGAGAGAGAGAGAGAGAGAGAGAGAGAGAGAGCCTGATCCTTACACCTGAAAAAATCCTGACGCAGTTCGGAATAAGTCAATTTCAAAAATAGGAAAGAGTCGCGTGACGTATGTACAAGTGTAGAAACAAGCGAGCCGGAAGTGACGTAAGTCAACGAAAGGCGAATTTTAAATTCGAAGGATAACCGACCGTAGTCTCAATATCAAACGTCCTCGGTGAAAAATATTTTCATCAAGCTTACTTATTATTCTATCAATAATTAAATCCCGACTTTGGATATTCGGTTCTGCTGTTTCTGATGGGTCACAAATGCCGATCCACATCCGGTTGACCTCTTAGACAATTGCTAGTCAATATTGGCGATGTCTCAAAGCCAACAAAAAATATCACCGTGTCAATAAAGTCGCATGACGCGATTCCGGTAAATTCCCCATCTCCATTCGCAGATCTGAAAAATCTGTTCGCCTATCGAATTCTGCACTTTCATTTTTCCTCCATCGAATCTAAGCTTGACCACTGACCTAACAGGTTTTTCTATAAAATAAATATTAAAAAATTCACATGAAAAATATTCACGTCAATCCACGTAGAAAATCATATCGATAATCAGATATCGATCCCAAGAGAATATCCAATGTTCACAAGTGTAGGTGGGCGCAGATCACGTTACTCAATGCGCTGATGAAGTCTATTATTTGCCAGGTTAGCCAAACTGTCATGGGCGCGAGTACGTTGAGATTTGCGGTGCGCCGTGGACAACTAATCGTTTCGCTCGAGCGAGTAATTAGTATCCAGCAATCAAATCGTGTCCCACGTTGGATTAATTACCTGACATTCTCAGTTACCTTCTTTCGCCTCCAATGACCTTTTCACGAAAAAGTCCAATCCTGCTGGCCACCAAACGCTCCGCTACCTCATCGGTCACTTCAAAGAAGCCGACCCGAGTGTCGATCCATGACTCCCAAGTTTTTCGTTCCTCCACGAATCACCTTTCACGTCGATCGAGCCGAATTTCGATCTCACGGAGTCCAGGCTCGGTCTTTCCCGACAACGAGCTCAGCCATTCTCATTGTCAGCCACGCGTGCACGTCCGTATTGAAAACCCAGATAAATCACGCGCTACGGAGCCAGGGAGCCATCCTCGCAACCCATTCGAATTCTCAATCCGATCATCCCAAGAACGTGGATTCCCGTTCATTCACAATCAGGACCCATCTTCTTCCTCTTCCTGCACCCCCATTCGATCCATAGGAACGTTCCAACAGTTTCAGCCTAAAGAGACGTGACTTCCGGTCCAGTCCCTTAGATCCTCCTCCCAGTGCTGCCTCCGTCTCTCTTCCTGTCCCTTCACGTGCCTTCCGCTGCACTCCCCCCCAAAACAAGGATACCTGGACCATCAGGTATAGTTGCGTCATCCTGCGCACGTGTCTGACCAGATCATCCCGTTACTCCCAGCCAGACAAAAAGTCCTTCGTGACCAAAGGAGGCTTCGTTTCTGCACGAACAACGTATCCGGGTATTCCTTGTTCTCGTACACGTCGCTCCTCCCTCGACAGATAAGAGACACGAAGGTCTCATAAGCTGTTACAAGTTGCAATCGTAGCTGACACTTTGCTGCTGGTCCTCCCCTCTCCTCCTTCTCCTCCTCCCCTCCCCTCCCTGACACCTTTTTACCGCAATTACATTCGTTTGCATACGTCGCGACTTCGAAGCGTCGTGCCACCTTTTGTTGCTGCACATAAAGTAACGTACGTGCGCTCACGTTGATGTGTTACAGATGCTACCGAAGCCGCAGTGCTGCTGAGGCCACGTCTGAGTAAATAACATGTGAGTATCGTCTCATCGTCATTTGACACCTTTTTCCTATTGATTCTTCACCACGTTGCAATAGGCGACGACCGATCGTCTCTTTCCTTCTCGTGCATTCGACCTATTTTCTCTTTCTCTCTCTCTCACTGTCATTCGTCATCGGCTAGTAAATCAAAATTTTCTGAGATACGGAAGACGTACCGGGGACGTTGCTGAGCTCTTGCTGAGACGTCAACCCGACCGACTGCAGCAGTTTCTAGAAACTTTGTTATGTCGGATCTGCTTGACGTTCATCAAGCGTCACGCGTGTTTGCAAATTAACGTGAAACCTGGCGATGCTTTGCTTTTGATAATCGTTAGCTGCAGGGTAATATTGATTTTCCTTCATTGCCCGATACTCTGTCAATACTTTACTTGCTAATGCTTCAAGTAGCAGGAGTTACACCGCATGGACTCTCCGTTTGGTTTCGAATGATCTACACGATTACGCGGCTAGTTTGACCCGAACTCAAATCTGAAAACGTAGCAAGAATAAGATCCGAAACGCGATACTTTCTAGCAGCTGATTTTTCTTGCGACGTCCAACGCGATAGATTCGGCTTGGGACGATCCTATACGATTAGGGGATTCCCCTGACTCTTAGTTCGCTTCCTGCAATCGGATTGGTCATCGCGAATCTTCCTCCACTAGGAACCAATGAAACAGTCCGTGAACTCGTCGACTCGTTTTATCATTCGGTCCGTCTAGTCGTTGAAGACACCTGAAACAGCCGTTCGTCGACCTGAGAGTTTTGCGTTGCAATTCCAAGAGATGCATCATTTATGAATTGCATCTGCTCTCTGCGCTGCTGACTCTTTGTGTAAAGTCAGAATGACTTTCGCGCGAGGCTGATTTTTATTTAAATTTATCTGCTTTTATTTAACAAGCATTCGTTTGCCATGGGTTAGGATGTGCATAGGTAAATCGTAGAGTCGCCAGACTGACCAGTAGATCGGTATCCGGTCTGTGCGAGCGAATACGTAAGTGGACGAATAATCGAAGCGTGGAAAGGCGAAGGGAATGACGGTAAAAAAATGATAGAGAAAATGTGGATGGCGCGCGAGTAACTGGTAGCGAATGTCGAATGTCGAGTGTTTGCAGGAATATGTTAATGGGCGAATAAAATCGATTGGCTCAATATTTGCCAGTCGTCTACGAGGGAGAGAGATGGCGACAGCTTTTTATGGCAGATTATTATTATCGTGCAAAAGTAGATTAAAAAGGTTTTCTATGCGTTACATGAATTTTTTTTTTTTCTTTTCTCGCTTCTTTATCTTTTGCTTTTTTTCTCTCAAATTCTTTTTATCTCACCACAACGTGTGGCTCGATCGTGATCGTGATCGCTTAACGTGTCAGGGTCTTTTTAGTCGGTCTTTTTTAACCTGGAATTTCCCATTGACGTCACGTGCGCTACGCTACGGACATTTGCTATGCAAGATAGTGCAAATAGTATGGCTAAAATTATTCGCTATGTATGTACTATATATGTATACATACAGGATTATTCGTTTCGGACGAAAAAGTTGCTGTCGCTTTGATAAATCGTCATAATCTTACAGGCTTTTAAGATCCAACTGGTTAGCTTCACCTTTGACCTGAATACTTTTCGATTCTGGTGTTTGAAATCTACAATTGGAACACGGGCTTATCACAGTTGGAGGTCTGATGATAAATGAGATATAAGTAGCGGCTTTGTTATCAGTTATTTATAAGACGTTATCACGTGTTCTTTATAGAATTTAATTAAATATTTGATTAAATGCTGTATGAAATTTCAGGTTGGAGAGTCATTGTAATATTCGCTTGAGTTGCCCGATCACTTATCGCTTAATCTTTTCAAGATGATTGTAGAATTTAATTATTCACATCTTTATTTTGTTACCGAATCAACGCAGGTTAGCCAAGGCGAAAATGCGGACAGCCCTGTTTCTTCTGACGGTCCTGATCCTGACGTTATCAGGACGTGCATACGGATTGTGCGTTTTGGAAAATGCAACGTTCGCTCACTGCACTGATCTGGAGGATGCGAGATATATTAGCACCTACGAGCTGGAGAAGCTCAAGGCATCGGTTCATACGAGGATGCTGGATCATCGATCATTCAAGAACTTCACTAGGCTTAGGAAATTGGATCTTTCTGATGGAAACATTGAAAATATCGAGTCCGGGACATTCCGCAAGCTGAGTCAGCTGGAAGATTTGAACTTGGCCGGTAACCATATCGCCCAATTCAAGCTGACGGTGTTCGAGGGCTTGCAGAACCTGCAGACTTTGGATCTCAGACGAAACTCCATAAAGCAACTACCGCCAGCTTTGATCAAGCTGAAAAATCTAAAGATCCTGGAACTTTCGGGCAATCCTCTAGATTGCAACTGCGCCACGATCAAGGTTCGTGATCTTCTTGTGGCAAACGGTGTCAGAATGTCCAAGAAGATCCTCTGCGCCAGTCCGCCGATGCTGAAGAGTGCTTCCCTGATGAAGCCTAATGCTGGGGTTGTCTGCATGTTCGAAGACCAAGACAAAGAAATGCAAGCTGACGAACCCGACAATATCGAAGGATCCGGTGATCTCGGCTCCGGAGATGCTTTTGAAGAACTGGACCAAAACTTGGATGACGACGAGGACCCTTTCAATGAAGAAATAGAACCACCTTCGCCTCCTACAACAGAGGCGGAAACACCTGTGCCAACCGATTCTTCGACTACGGCTACCCAGGAGTCATCTAAAGCTGGACCCGTTCTCTTGTCCCTGGGATTAGTACCTGAAGACAATAGTACCGAATCACCAGTATCGAATAGTCCAGTCTCATCGGAAACTACTTTCGAACGGGATGATAGTATCTTCTTTGAAGCCGAGGATGTAACTGAAGAGGAGCCTCCGTCGACTGCGGAACCTACCGAAAAGAAGGATGATCTTAGAGATGAACTTTTGATTCCCGTGTCCGTGGAACAGGTGTCGTCTGTAGTCACATCGACTCCGAAATCTAGGGAGAAGACAGACAAGTTTACGGACGAGCTGATTATTCCTGTAGAAGGTTCAGGTACGGAAGATATTGGTTCTGGTGTCGAAGGATCAGGTGCGGGCTTTTCTCTGACCGATTGGACTCATTCGGACAGCGAAGTCAGTCAAGAATTCGCGAGACCAGAATCAACCACTGTGAAATCAGTCGCTGTTGAATCCTCAACCACAGAGAATCCCGATAGGAATACCTCTGAAAACAGTGCAAGTCCGTTGGACATTATCTTTGGCTTCTTCTGGAGCACCACAGACCCTCCGGAAGAGAAGAAGGACGTTGAACTGGAGGAAGAACAGTTCATCGACGTCTCCTCCGAGAGTAGCTTAGAACCTAGTGAAACACCAGCCGAGGAAGAAACCCTGATCTCTATGACGGCAGTTCCAGTGGAAGCATCGACATCTGAAGGAACCAGCGAATCATCAGATATAAAGGCTACCGTTTCCCTGATCTCGCGTATAGGAGGCGATCCTAAGTTGAATAACGAGGAGTCTTCACCAGGTTCCAATACTGTTAAGAACGTGGGTACCGACAAGGTCAACACTGACGCTGGTACCAACGAAGAAATGGCCGACGTCTCTCCAACTCGTCAAGCCAAGAAAGGAACGGGATCATACGTAGTTTTGGCTGCTCTGTTGGCAATCTTGGCAGCACTCATTGGCTTCGCGGCATACAAGGGTGACTTCTGCAGGAAGAAGAGGAAACGCGGGGACGTAGAAAATGGTCGAGAGCTTCAAGACATGCAGAAATCACTTTTGGATGGCGGCAATGCCAACCGACCAAAGATATCGTCCAATGGAAATGCAGAAAATGCACCACTGGTAGGGTCGCAAGGTCAGCACTGGAGCGAACAAAGGGACTTGCGACCTTGGCAGGATAACCAGGAGCCAGCAGTCGTCGATCCAAAGTCCAAGTACGAAGAAGCCGTGCAGGATCCTGCTGATCCTGTGAAACCGCCAAGAAAATCCTTCGTGAGTCCGGAGGAAGCTAAAACCGAAACAAATGGCATGCCCTCGGACTCGCCAATTGAGTACGAAGCAAGTGGGGTCGCGATAATAAGAAATCCTCCACAGCCGGTATTGGCACCCCTGCATAGATCACCAAGTCCCATCCACGCCTCCAATGGACCACCCTTGAGCCCTGGTGCCGAAAGAGTCAAGATTGTAATGCAGGAGAACCCGGACAGCATACCCAGGACGCCCATTCTCATAACGAGAACAAAGGCCGGAGAGAACCTAGTCAAAACACCATAGAAACCGCGATTTCCATATCAAGAAAAATTTAGAGAAGATGAAAATTCTTATGTGAATTCGTGTTTCTAGGCGTAAGAAAGCACTTTGAAGCGCCAAGATCAAGTCTACCAGAGGTCTAGGCCCATTTCGGGGACCTATGCCTTGTATTCCTAGGGCATCGAAAGCCCCATAAGACAGGATTATTCATCGAGGCGAACAGACATCCCCATCATCACACCCTTTCCTCGCCCTTCTTTCTTCCTACCTCCTCCAGCCTCCCCCGTTAAAATTAATTCGCGGGACCCGAGACCCAGAGTGGGTCGATGATTCGAGGTCGAGAGTGTACATAAAAATTATCTTAGGCTTTTCGAGCGACGAAGACTAGTCAGTTCTCTTTTAACCCCGTACTGACCTACGTTGAGTTGACCCCTTTGCCTGAACTCTTGGGTGTTCGTGAAAACTGGAGCACATGGTCTCCCAATTGAAACTCCAATCGTGACGATTATTTTTTTTTCCCTAACCATTGGAGACATTCCTAATTTAGACTTCTGCGAGGATGATCCTCGCGCCACAGGAACATTCCAGGAACAATCGATGGGTCACAATGAATTGACTGTAAATCCAATAAGCGCAGATGACCTGGCTTTCCGAACACCCTACTTTACTATTAATATAGATATATACTAGTGTAAGGACTCGTCAACATAAATCAATGCGTAAACGGAATAGTAATTACGTATATGCATATCGTATACACACGCATCTATAAGTCATTATAAATATTTAATCACTGAAAGCTAATATAAAACAGACACACGGATGAAATAAGGATCGTAAATGGACTAACGACGAATGGATCTTCCATTATCAGAGATCGATGCATCGTCGTTCGAAGGCTCAAAGTCTCAAGGCGTCCCGATTAAGATTGTCCCATTCAGGATGTGTTCAGCTTCGCGATGGGTGACAGAATGTGACGTTAATCATTATTTATTTCGTTAAATATGTAAACGAGTTGTTTGTTACTCGTCCCAAGCATTTAGTTAGTATATAATGCGATACTTGTTTTCGTTTAAGATATTAGCATATAATGAAAATTGATATAGATTACACAATTGCTTAGTCGGCAGTACCGCGGTTAGGATCTTTGCATATTATGTATACATACGTACGTCTATTAAGCCAAACGAATTGAAATGTATGTATCTATAATTTATCGTATAAGCGAGTGAGACTATAGGTATCCATGCAGCTCGGTGCATTTAGCATTAAAATGCACTCGTTAATAAAACGATGTACGAAGGTAACCAAAGGAGGTGGAAGTCCTTACGATAAGGAACAAAAAAAGAAAAATATTGATAAGTGTCATTTCTATTTCTTTTCCATTTAATTCGCATCCCCTAATGCGCCTTCAGCCATGGGTACATGACTATGTTGTTCGAGCATAAATGTACTATCAGCTACGAGGCTGTTCAGTTATGCAACTCGAATAAACTCGGAACGTCTTTTATTTATACTTTCAGTCTTGAATAAATAGCAAATGCATTATCGTGGCAGAATTGCACCGGTGCATCAGGTGCATCGGATGCAGTTGTCTGGAAACAGCGTCACGCGAAGCGTCGAATTAAAATCCGATTTCACCGCGGTTGACGAACTTTATATGGATTGACGCTCTTATCAGGAGAGCCTTATCGTCCTGATAACGGGAGAACACAAAAATAATAAACGAACGGTAATAAAAGGTACGTGATATCGGTTTAAGGTACACACAAATATTTTCTAACGATTCTAAGAGTACAATGAAATGTTTCGGTTCTATTTTAACGGCAATGATTAGCCCTAAGAACGAAATAATCAAAAGTCACTTTCCTGCGGTGACGGTCTGCGGCCGCTTCTTGGTTCCCGCGTTAATTTCTTTATTATTATCGAACTGTTCGATTTGTTATTGAGTCTCGTGGATAATTGATCGATTTCCGAATCCTCGTCATCGGTTGAATGCCCGTTTCGTGCCATAGCCCTACGTTTCTTCTTACGTGCCAATGGGGTCTGAGGTCTGGGCTTGATTTTGGTTCGGTCCCCGTTCTCGCAGATACTTCGGGTCCTAGACCTGGTCCTTTCGGTTTGCTTGATCCCAGTTTCTGCATTCGATTCCGTCAATTGGCTAGATTCCTCCAATTGGTTAGTGTCACTCAGCACACTCGCCGAGTTGTTCCGCTCGAGACCCAAACGACGCCGGCGTCTCTCCTCGCGACGCTCCTCGCGTCGCGCTATGTTGTCGTCGCTCTGGGAACGCTTCCTTGCTCTTCTAGGACGTCGCTTCTTCGATCTGAGGTTGTCTACGGACCCTATCGCCTGTATCGACATATTATCCATGGATATCGTATCCAGAGCCTCCATGGAATGTGCCAGCCGGGGCATGTCAACAGCCTCGTCGTAGGTCGGCGGCTGGATCAGTTCCAATGGATGAATCCTTGGCTCGGCAGTCTGCTCCAGCAACTCCTCCTCCAGTCTTTGATTTCTGAACGGAGTCACGGAAGATTATCTTAGAGTGATAAGGATTACGAGATCAAGAAAAATTTCCAGACCCGAACTTACCGTCTTTGCAGCAATCGGAGTCTCTCGCGAGCTTCTGCTCTCTCCAGTTCCTGTCTCTCCAACTGAGCATGTCTCTTCATCTTCATCGCGTGTCTAAGGGACACGATGCTTCCGAAGAGAATGACCATAGTCAGCAGGCTGATCAGGACCAGGCCCCAGGTGCGGTCGGTTGCCTTGAACAGTCCTCCGCTCCAGACCTCGTAACAGGCGTTTTCCCAGGAATAGCCAGAGACGTTGCTGGGACTCTGACAGATCAGGTTCGAAGAGATCACACTTACTTGCGATTCCACGAAGTACTGATAAGTTGGGTAAAGCTGCTCGCAATCGCAGCGCCATGGGTTGTCCTCCAGTTGGATTGCTTGCAGGAATTTATTATTCCAAAATAGATCAGGGTCTATACCCTCGGTCAAGCGATTCCCGGATAGGTCCAGGTTACGCAGCGCCGTGAGTCCAACGAAGCTCTCGTTGGTCAACTGGGTCAGTCTGTTTTGCCGGAGAAATAGATTCCTCAGGGTGTCCGACTCCAAATTGTTGGGTATGTCCTCCAGTCTGTTGTTGTTCAAATTTAATGTTACCAGTCGTGGCATATTCGCGAGGACATTGCTTTTAAAGTTGTAGATCAGATTGGTCGACATGTCCAACCAAACGACCTCTGTCGTCAGATTTGGAAACTCGTGCAATCCATTGTACGAGAGGTTCAATCGATGCAGTTTTATATTCTCGTTAAAGGTCTTCCAATGGACTTCCTGAAGAGCGTTTGCCGATAGATCCAGTATTTCCAGTTTCGTCAGTCCTGCGAAGGAACTCTTGTTCAGGCTGTCTAGGCCATTCGCGTCTAAATACAATTGCAAGAGTTCGCGATTCTTCGCGAAAATACGATCAGGCAGGATTCTTATCATGTTTCTCGAGAGTTTAGCATGAGTTAGAGACGGTAATCCGTGGAGGCCAGGTCTGTCTAAATTGCATCTGGAGGCGTCCAGTCTCTTGAGATTGATGTGCTGCAAGGTATCGTATCTAAAAAAAAATATATTAGAATTTTTTAGAAAAAATTTCAAACTAATATATATATATATACACACATATATCTTAATGTTTAACATATCGTTCGAATGGTGCATACCTCGTGCTGTAAACCAACGTGGGATTGTTGGCCAAACGCAACTCTTCCAGACGAGTTAATCCTTCAAATGCGTCGGGATTTAAATAATTTATAAGGCAATTTGATAAATCTAGCCAACGTAGACTATCGCTGGTTGGCCTCTCTACAATTCGCAGAGGATTTCCAGAGAGACTCAGTAGAGTCAAGGCAGGCAAACCGCTCAAGGATAAATTATTGAGTTCCTTGATACCTGAGGTATAAATGAAATCACTGTTAAAGAATTATCGTACCGTTAGTAGCACGATGTCTGTCATACGTACTGCACTGATTGGCATAGAGAGACTGCATTCTATTATTAGAAAGTGACGTCAATTCTTCTATCGAATTTTTGGATAAATGTAAAATCTTCAAATTCACCAACTGGCTTATGGCAGCTATGTCTTTGACGCTCTTCAAATTATTCTCCGTCAAATCTAACATTTGTAATTTTTTTAATCCCCCAAGATCAGCAGGTAAGGCAGTCAGTTGATTTCTCGCTAAATTCAAATATTGCAGATCAACCAAGCTATTGACATGGTCTGGAATCTCCTGGAGAGAATTTCCCGATAGATCTAAATGTTGCACCTG
>JARQSV010000288.1:38363-63840 GCA_030142285.1 Calameuta idolon | reverse complement strand
CTTTCCGATAGGTTCCGTCAGAGCTCTCGTTCTTGGTGGAGTTGGGCCTGTTCCACCCCAACTCCCAGTTCATACCGACTCGTCGATTCCCGGTGAAATAAGAATTGGCTGGCGCCCGCTTGGCTTGCCGGTGCATGAACGAAGGGTGGACGGCCGAAGGTAACGTAGGTTGGTTATCGCTGATTAGTTCGTTCTCGGATTTCGCTACCGGTGTCGAGTTAAGAAAAAATACGTTACAGTACGTACCCCGTAGCGGGGACGACGAAATTTTTATTCTTGCTGGATCTCGATACCAAAGTGCACGGGAGGCTGTGCTAATCGGCACAGGAATCGCTGGACCAATTTAAAACTTTTTTGAAAGTAACGATAGGCAAACTCGTATTGGGCTTAGTTGGTGACGTGTCGACCAACTTTGCGAGGGTCTTCAAGTTTCCGGCATCTTCGAACTCCGAGCTAGCTCGGGCTGCTTGACAGGATGGCGACTTAAAACTTCAACCAACCCCCCTAAAGCGAATCCCCCCCCTCCCCCCGTCCCTGTTACAAGATGTCTAACTCTTTCGCGGAGTTAACTCGATCAGACGCTCCTTCGAGGAAAATCTATAGCGAGAAGATATTAAGGACTAGTCACTGGGATTTATGAGAGTGTTGGGGTTGCTCCTGTATTTTTTCTTCCCTTCAACCCTTGTTCGCGGTTAGATAGAGAATTTGACATCCACCCCTAATTCACTGTGCCACCCTTCACTCTCCCTCGCGTCGCGAAGAAGGTTGCTCGTGGGAAAGTTTCCACCTCGACAAACGGGGTGGGGTGGGTGGGGTGGGGGGGGGGGGGGGGGTCCTCCGGATGTTTAGGTTGCAAATTAGGCAGCGGAAAGTTGCCGTTTGTCTTTGATTAATTAAGCGAACGTGTCGGGATCAACCGGGTCTCCGAGTTTGCCGTCGCGGTTGATTCTTTTTAACGAAGGTGTTTAGGTTATTTTTCACTTTTAATTTTTTTTTCTTCTTTTTTTTTGATACGAGTAAATTGCACGGCGTCCCGAGCGCGCATACGATATATTTCCTCATCAGGTAAAATTCCATAAGATTTCGCGGGACTCTCAGTGAGGGAATATTGGGGCGGCAAGAGGAGACGAATACCGAGATGATCCGGGTAGGTTTATCTTAGTTAGACGCGGGGTTAGCTTCGAGTTTAGGGGTAGCTGTTATTTTCAATTACCCTTCGAGGCATTCCTCCTTTCTTGCCCTCGTACCCCTTGCGCCGTTTTACACCCCCGGCAACCGTCGCCCCCCTCGCAGCTCAGGGGCGTATAATGTATGCGAGATAAAGGCCGGAGAGGCGCCATCGTAGACTAAGATATTATAGGGAAATGGTATAAGGTATGGGTATAGAGGCTGGGAGGGAGGACTCATAACTTATCGCAGATTTAAGGCTCTTAGACTTAAGGGACTCTAATAATAATATAGCGCCATTCCCACCCGTTATGGAATTCGCGTATACAGCCAAACGAGCGAACGAGTAAACGGGCATTGCTTATGTGGTCCACGGTTCGCGTTCTGGGATGCTGGGAGCCCAATGAAAAATTTCTATATTTGGCAAACTAGGACAGAGAGTGCCTGAGGTCGAGCACCGTGCGATCCTGTCGCGTCCCATTCTTATTTTGAAGTAACAGGGAATCTCGCGGAACCTGGCAATAAGGCGCGGTCAGATAATGCAAAGAAGGGTAGTTTCCAAGATTTAAGAGAGCACCCTCCGGTAAACAAAAGCCACGATAAATTTGGTAAGTCGGAGAATTAATAAAAGATTACACCTCGGTTACTGCGGTACCGTTGAGATAAGACTCCGCGTTCCCGGGAGCCTCGAGACCAGAGCTAAATCATCGGATATCTTACCCATAATACATAAACCACCCTTCAGAGCTTACGTATACATACGGCCCCATGCTATCTCGGGACAGTCGGGACTCAGATCTTGCCACCTAAGAAGAGGACATGGAGCGACGTTAAATTACAAGCGATCGGGCACCGCCTGGAAATTCGAACGACCTTTCGATACGGACCACCCCTAACCCCACCTAACCCCACCTAACCCCACTCCTGCCGCAACCCTTTAGTAACTCCACTCCCACTCCTTCCCAACCCTCCAGCATCCATTCAGCACCGTGGACCCAGGTACATCCTGGATGAACGATCAGGACTCTGCCAAAGATTCTTCTTCGACCTCCTACCGTAGAAAGATGTTCAATTATAAAGAGTCCTCCTGGCCCCAGCATCCCAAATCACACGTGTTTACTCATTATTAGAGGATAAGACGCGAGGACTGCCGAGCAAATATATAGTTCCCTTATTAATTGGCAGGCAGGACACTTTGATAGATGGATAGGATCTTAGTGGGGTGGGTGAAGACCGGGTTCGCTTTGATGTCGGACTGAGGTCCATTTCGTACAGGGAACCCCAATTAATTAATTGAGAGCTATCATTGGGGTTTGGCCAGAAAATAGATGATCAGAATCAGAGTCATAGTTCGATGCTTAAATGAAATCGTACTTAAAAAAGTAACCAAGAACTTCAATTACCCTCTATCAATTTTCTCAAGATCCCGCATCTGCCTACGTAACACGATCAGGCATCGTCAGCATCCCCTGCTGATCTCTTACTCCCCCCCCAGGAACCTGCGACTCTGCCAAATGCACCCCATGCCAAAAGCTACTCTTTTTTAGGCCTGGCTAAGCGTCTGGGTACACACTCGCGGTTACGGGTTAAGTATGAGTTAAGTCTGGAGTATTAAGACGCGAAGGAAGAAACGAGCGAAGGCAGAGGCAGCTCCGGAGAAGGCAGCCGGTGATCTATGGAGGGATTACCGGCGGCGGTATTTCTTCATAACCGTTTCTCCGGGTCGCTACTTCTCCACTTTCCTCAGACTCCCTAACCAGGACCAGTAGTACCACCACACAACCAGCACAACCACCGCAGCTACCGCCAACATCACCACCGTCGCCCTCTTTCTTCTCCTCCACCGCCCCTCTTCTCCTTCTTCTTCCTCTTCTTCTTCTTCTTCTTCAGCTTCCAGGGAGTCCGCGGTCCCGAGTACTGTTCTCCTATATCTCCCTACGTCGTGGGCACCACACCCTGCTATGCTACGCTATGCTGTACGCTCAGCTCGCGGGGGGTTGTATCTTAATAACATTCATGAGCTCAGATATACCCAGCAGATTTATTGCTCCGGCTCCCAGAGATCCTGCGAAGACCTACGCCAGCAACCCCGACAGCACGGCCACCCCCTACGGGTCCTTTCTGTTCCTTTTCGCCAACCCCCTTAGTCCCGGATCATAGTCATACCCCTCGGTTAGCTGTTATACCTGAATTTACACCGAATAAAACTTTATTTAATATTCCATGTCTCTCTTATTAAATTACAGTGCATCTGATCGTGCGCCGCTTATCACCGGCGCGACCCTGTCTGACCTTTCTTGACGCTCGTTACTTGTACGCGACTTTATAAGAATTTCGGTAGTCACGGTTCCACACTTCCTGATGGTTTTCAGCAATACTTCTGGCGACACTGTTCAGCTATCAAAGGAACTCGAACGATATTTCCCGAAATGATTTTCTATCCCGAAGAGTCACGAAAAGAAAGCGCTGCGGCCCTTCTTTTATCCCTTATCAATTGAATATCTCCCTTCGGTGCTCCCAGTCCCCAGCAGAATTCTCATCCTCTCGGAGGAGATGTCATCGACGTGCCTGTGTTTTGATATTTATGACCAACTGTATATTATATACAGGGTGAGTCTATATTACCAGTGCGAATGTATTCGGCGTCACGCGTACATTTAATGTCACGCATTTCCAAATGCTGATATCTTTATTTTAGAATTTTTTCTTTTACTCGACATATCCTGTAACTGGTTAGTAGTTTTTTTATCTTTTTCTTCGACCTCTTCTTCCGCTTCCTCTTCCTGTCGAAGTTTCCTCCGATTATGTCTCCTGGACCGTGAACCTTCCAGGAGGCGCGAAGCTTCTCGCGTGGGTTACCAACTCTGGTTGGTGCGAGTTCATGGTTTCGAGTAGTTGTGAGCATAAGTGTAGGAGTGGATGTGCGCGTAGGTGTGGTATAAGCTCCTCTCGTGCTGCGCAAGGCAATACAGATTTATGTAAGTATTTAGCACCGGCTCTTTGCTTTATCGCGAACCGCCCAGCCGAGACGTCCTCCTTCCTAAATATCCTTGAGGTTGGACCAAATTTTCTATTATTTTTATTTACACTGTAAACGATCGATCTGTATGTCGAAACTGAGAGTACAAAATCGATCGGTCGGCCGGAGGACCCTTGTAAAATGAAAATGATCGAAATCAAATGCGACTGGGTACCGTCGAATCATCCCTCGTAGACAAAGAGAAGGGCGAAAGTAGGTTAAGACGTATTTTATGAAATATCCCAGCAATATCTAGGCCGACCGGAACTTCTAATCCAGAAGCTCGTATTCCTTCGAGAGGAGACACGTGTCCTCGGGAGGAAGTCTGTGCCGAAGAGACAAGAAGAACGATTCCGTTCAGCGAAGCATAAAGAAGGTAGGAGCCATCGATGTCCCATCGAGATGGACCAGGGGCGAATCCGTTCATACATTGCGAAAGACCTTAAGTCCTATGGAATTTTCTATGGAAAAAATGAGTCCACGAGGAACCGATGAAGCATCTCTTCCATCTCTTGGAGGCACAAGAGCAAGCTCAGTTACAATGACCAAGAGGTCAGGTATAGGCCTCTTAATTGACTGAACTCATCAGGTGCTCGATGCTCATATCTATAGAGATAATGACAGGCGCTGCTAGATACTGGCCGATTTCTTAGGCAGAGCTAATAACTGGCCAGGATCTTAATGCCGTCTTAAGTCCCTCGTGTAACATAAATTATGTATCGCCTGAGCATAAGATGCTGAAATCCCAGGAACACCTGGTATACGTTTCAGGCGTTTACCCCCTAGAAGAGCTTCAGGTTCATGGAAAAGCCGAAGCCGAAGACGAGACTGAGGTAGAAAGTGGCTGCGCCGGAATCTACCCTTGCTCGGCACGACCCTCTGCAGCGCCCCGCGTTCGCCGCGCCCACCGTGCGGCGTCTTACGAACTGAGGTCCCTAAATTTTCTCCAAGTCTATAAGGGTTAAGGAATTAACTGCGGGTAGCGAGAGAGAGAGAGAGAGCGAGAGAGAGGAGTGGAAGATATAGATGGGGATGGGCTTAATAACCTAACCTAGATGCGCAGGGGTAGAAAGGACCGAAGGCCCTTGCCGAAAGCCATTACAAGGATTTCTTTTATTTACGGTCGCGAAAAATGCCCCCAAGGTCTTCCAGCAGCTAAGTGGTATGATCTTACGTGCTTACTTTCCTCTCAGATAGATCTTCAACCGAGTTTAGTCCAGCTACTCTCCAACGTGTCCGACTCTGCCCCTGCCTCCGGCCATACCAGTGCGGCATCAGAGAAATGCCTGGATATTTTCCTGTAGATCAATTAAGGGATTATTTCGCGGTATATTAACTTCTGATTTCTCTGGCTGGTCTCTCTTGATTGGCCAGTAGCGCCCAGTTGTATTCCGCGCGGCACGTTGCCAGGGTAGAAATAACGATAAATTAATAAGATTAATTAAGGCCATAGAGGAGAGAGCATCCTATCCACCCTGAAACTTATCCAGAAACTTGGTACCGTTCCTGGACTCCTTCCTCCTCGGGATCTCCTCTTATGGCTCATTACTTTCAATCGCCTAGAGGTCTTTCAGGCTCTTAGCGACTTCAGCCCCGAGTCGTAATTTTTAGTATGGGCGTAGCGATAGCCGCCACGGGGTGGGATTAAAGAATAAGAAGAAGGAGCCAGGGACTGACTTCATTTATACGACCTCATCCAGTAGCGGTCCCGTGCCAGGAGCATCTCGTGCCACATCATCCCTTAAGGATTATGAGGCCAATCCTGCGGCTAATTTGCGAGGCCTCGAAACCTCCCTCCTATCCCACCCTCATCTTTCTCATCGCAGCCATCGCAACCGTCGCGTCTCCACCCTCGACTTTCCAGACCCTTCATCCCTTGGCTCTTATACTCTAAGTTAGATATTTCTTTTTTTTTCTTCATCTCCTTCGTCAAACGTCTCTGCCTCTGCCCCAGCCCGATTCGGCATGTCCTCTTCGACCCAGTTAATCGTTCGCTCTTAACGTCCCTTAGCCGAATCGCCGGAACTTGTGAAACGTCCTGTATATTATCGCCGACGAAACGTCCGGCAGCATCGTCGAGGCTGAATAGTTAGGCATATCCTAGTCGAGCGATAGGAGAGTTAGACTCTTCTCTTTCTCCATCCTGCCCCATCTGGCCATCTCCTTGTTTCTCTCGTTGCTCCCCTCTCAGCCGGCATTCAGGAACTTTGCTGACAGCTCTCCGGATAGGCAGATAAGAACGTTCTCTGAATGCGAGAGGAGACAATGCTGCTCCTTTCTACTGCCTTCCACGTGTACGTTCTCTCCTGGAGTCCTTTCGTTCAAGCATTGCAAAGTATGCGGAAAGTATTCGGGATTCTTTTTGGAATTTTTTTTTGCCACTGGAGGTAATCAGGGACATCTATACGACACTGACCGAGGGTACAGAGACGGAGGGAGGAAGTGACACTCGCGCCTTGGTGGATTTTAATGACGTTCAGAATTATTCTCCCCCGGCATGGAATCGATTAAGCCAAAGAAGCCAAAGCTCTGAATGGGAGTATTTCATAACGATTTACCGGTGAGAGACCGTTAAATTAAGCCAGACTCCGGAGTGACAAATTAAGATCAGATAGAGGGATGATCCGGAGGCTGCTGACTTTTATATTTTTATAAGCCTCTCCCCTCTCCTTCGTTCTATCTCACTCGCACTCACTCTCGGTCCGATTTCCCTGTCCCTTTGGATTTTTCCACCCTCTCGCGCTCGCCCAATTTTCTTAGGGTGCTTAGCGCTTAGTAGAGCGTCGGCGTTTGCTGTCATTTTTTTATCTCCACTTGGTCCAATCTAGGAATTAAATTTCAAGATTGCGCATAGACAGGCTGAATAAAAGTCACGCCGTTTTTTTGCAGCTTTCACGAACGAGTTGCGCTCGGAGCTAAATTTATGAAAATTTTAACCAAATTTTTATTGGGACCTGCTTGGAGATCACGGATTTCCCGAAATTACGCGAAGGCAGCGCGCTGATAAATTGATAATACTTGCGAGAGAGGAAAGATAAGGGGGGTCGGAGGTAGTATTAAGTGAAGTTAGATTTGATGTTTTGCGGATGAGCGGACGGTTGGATGGATCCTTGTAAGACGTTTTAATTGGACAAATCCGCCTATCCTCATTAAATCCAGGACCTTCATTCTCCTCGTCGCTCTGCCTCAGTTTCCCGTTATGTACGAGTGTATCATAAATGATGATATCCTCTCATCTTTGTGTTATTCCTACTTACGTGGAATTGAAAATCTTGGATGCCAGGGATCCTCTTCCCAGCCTGGAATGATCCTTAGGCGCCACTCGGTCTCTCTCTGTAGAACGCTACCACCCTCTCTCTCTCTCTCTCTTCCCCGCTGAGGGATCCGTTTTTACTCTAATCTTCTTGTCCTTCTGCCTTACATTGTACTTCCTTCCTCGCTCCCGCGCATCATCATCCCTTCTTCTCCTCTCGCTCCTTCTTCAAAACCTTTCAGAGCTTCAGAGAATTGCCGGCCCATTAGCCAGCGCAGCCAGAGCTCAGATCTCGCAAATTCAATTCATACGGAATACACCGAGAAAACTTCAATGAACTTCGCGAGACGTATTTTCGCTTAGAACCAGAGAATTTCACGAAGCGACCCCCCCAAGACAGAGAAGACCTAAACATTGTAATAGGTGCCTATAACACCGGAGCCTCCGGCTGCTTAGACAATGATCCATTGACTATTGTGCAGTTTGAGTTAGGGTTGACTCGTCGTGACAGCCTCCCGAGAGTAGTCTTATCTTAGTCGATAGATTTCGGTCGCTTCTACTATACTGGCACACATCATGCATTCAGCAACATTAGGGTAGTAGAATCTATGCAGAAGACTCTGAACATCCTGGTGCCTATAGTCTACGGAAGAGGCCTATGGAGAAGACTATTGATGCACCGTGGCCTCTGTTATCGTACGAAGCTCCAGAACTCTGATGGAAGCGACTGTCTTTCCTCGGATGACTGGAGGAAACCTGGCTGAATCGTCTCCTGGTACTGAGAACTCTTGCTGATAACTGGGGAGGTACCACGTAGTACAGTAAAGTCGACAGTAGACTAGACGAGCTTGGGCTCATAGCATATAGCGTACAGTTTATTCGATATTCTCGTATTTACACTCATATTCATAATTATATTATAAGATATATGATAATTACAATGAAGGGTCGGGGTCGGGGCGACGGGACGGAGGGAGAGAGGGAAAAGGGAGTAGTCGGGGCATAGAAGGAAAAAAAAAGAAATAAAGACATAACAAAGACATTGCATATCAGCATATCGATTAAGAAAGGATTCTTACGAATCGGCGACGCACATCGTCGCTCCTTATCTTTTCTCTTCTTTCTCTCTCTCTCTCTCTCTTGGCATCGTTCTTCCATCCGTTCATTGTAAATGTACTCCATTACGTCGTATGTATATTATATTACACGAGGACATCGTGGGAATATCTAATCGGCGTGATATGGATGAGGCTGGGGCGATTCGCCCTCGAAGAGCGCCATCTTAAGACGCTTGCACTTGGCGCGACGATTCTTGAACCAAAATTGCACATTCTTTGGCTCGAGCCGTGGGAACTTTTGACGATAGGGCATCCTGTTTAACTCCTCCGTGTATTTGAGAATCAGCTGGGAACAGTCGGGAAGGATATAATTAATTAAAATTTAGATAAGCGGTCACATTACTGATTAGATTATGAAAACTTACCGCGTGGCTGGGATGAGTATTATGAGTGAACCAGGTCTCCAGTCTGGGTACTTCCGTGACGGGATCGATGAAGGTCCTGTTCCTCTTCCTCCTCTCGTCTAGCATACTGGTGGGACATCCTGTAGGACCTCGAGGTGGCAGATAATGGGACATGTACATAATACTGTGTCCGAACATGGGACTCGGCACCAGGGAGAATCCTGGAGGCAGTGGACCAGTCGGGGTCGTCTCGTCATCGTCGGAACCGGAAGAGACGCGACCGTCTTCCTGTTTTACGGAGGAGGGCGTCGTCAATGGCGGTTGCTGGTCCTCCGGTCTAGTGGTCAGAGACAAAGGGCCAACCGGTGGACTTCCGGGTGGGCAGGGCGACGGGGACGTTGACTGTAAATTATGACAAGAGTCCATCAGGATCCGTTCTCCTAGTTTCTTTGCGTACATAGACTGATCGCTCGCAGAAGTGGGTTTAGCGATAAGATTTTTGAGGTTGCTTTACCTGATGTCTGGAATCCTCTTCTTCGTCCGTACAATCCTCGCTAACTATGCTAGCGCCCCTGGGACTGAGTCCTGGGGGACTGTACCCATTGATTCCCCTGGTCTCGGCCCTCTTCTGCGCTGCCCTGGCATTCTTGAACCAGTACACCACGTTATTTACGTCCAGGGGCTTTCTGCCCCTCCGGGACTCCAGAGAATTCAATTCCGACACGTAGTGTTGAATCTGCTGCCGCGACGGATGCTGATTCTCGCTGAACCATCTCTGAAGTCGCGGCAACTCGAGCTCCGGATCGAAGCTGGTTCTCATGCGTGTCTTATGGGAGTAGGGTAGAAGCGCTGGATGAGGTGGTCCTATGGGTCCACCAGGTCCTACTGGTCCAGTTCCATCCGGTTGCGGACTCTGGGTATGGTGATTGACCGACGGAATAATAGGATTTAAACCCAGTCCTATCTGGTGCTGCTGCAACCAGGATTCAAAGTTCCTTCTTGTCTCCTCCGAGAGATCGTTGCCGCCCCTGCACAGCGACGACAGAGTCATCTGGAACGATAATGATTCCTCATGGAGACCGCCTGAAGATTATGGAAAAGTTGACTGATTAAGTTCAGCGGTGAATGCACGGGAGTTTGTGAGAATGAGGGAAGGAACGTAAGAATGTGGGTATATTCTTATCAGTGTGATTTATAAGAACAAACAGAGCCAGAGGGAAGAGGGGGGGGGGGGCTGGGGAGGGGGGATAACAAGAACGTATTTTAATGAGGTAATCTTTCGGATCGAGTCTCGGTAGTATGTATAGCATCTCTCACTCAGGAAAATTTTACAGCCCCGTTCTTAATCACTCAGCACACTGACAGCTACCAGATTTCAGAAATCATTTGGCAAACACCGCCCGACAAAATAGGCCTTCCAGCCAGCTTATCTGAGACACCGTTTAAGCCTGATTTACGCGTATTTATTCCGGAACGTGACGCAACAGTCATCAGCTGATCCTCGTCGAGAGCCGTAAATCAATTGGCTGAGATCCAGTTTAAACATCTTCATCTCGATCGTCGCCGCCTTCGTCGCCGTCTTCGTAAACGCCATAGGTGGTTTCGTCGTGAGGACAAAAGAAAAATAAGAAAAAAAAAGAAAAAAAAAACAGAAAAGAAAAGAAATTCGCAATCGCAGGGTTAAACTGATACGACGCCGTCGCCTCGAGATGAATTCAATATTTGATCTACAGCAGAGACGGAGCAGCAACGTTAAGCCGGTTCTCATGATAACTCCACGCATGCTCCCGCATCCTATCCCACTCTTACTCCTACGTCTCATTTTAACGCGAGGACTACTCTTAACCGGGCGGGGAACGTCTACGAGGAAAATTGGTAATCATAGACCACTGCTGGAGGTATTAAGGCCCCAGGGGTGGGTAGCATACGATCTTCAAAGAGGTGCACTTAGATAATGCCCCGTCCGGGCTGCTTCGATATCGAAAGGGGCTTTTGATGAAGGATGTGAATTTGGCTGAGTAAAGGGTAATCCTATCACACGCCATGGCTATGAGATCTCCTGCCTTCCTTCGTTCCTTCGTTCCTTCTCTGTACCCGAAGAGCCTGGACTCACAGTTCCCGTCTACGCCGTGCTTAGAAACGTTTAACGTTCATCAACTGCAAAATTCCTGATTTCTCTCTATATCTAAAGCCTCGCGGATCCAAGCGAGTGGCGCCGATTATCTTGGGAAGACGAAAGAACTGACTCTGATAAAGAAAGCCTGGCTTTTCGACTCGTCATTCGTAGCCTAAAGAGCATTTATTTAAGGTCGGGATTAGCGAACCGCGCGGAAGAGTAGAGGCCAAGATTACGACGGTCTCAGCACCAGGACTAAGAAGTACCAACCTGGAGGACTTCTTAATGAGATTAGGCGCACCGCCGACAAACACTCTCCGGCTAGATTTACATTTTATACATTTTTAAGTGGTCGTCTTACAAGCGCTTCGGCTCTAATCCTGACTGTGCTCTGTCTCTCCTCTCTCTCTCTCTCTCGCTCTCTCTCCCCTTCTCTCCTCTTACAATAAATTAGAGCAGAACCCGCGAAGGGAATGATCGTTCGATCTTACCTCATCGAGAGGACATCCGGCGGAAACCAGGAGCGCGTGACTGTGCAGCAGAAGGAGTCTCAGAAGTTTATCCTTGACCTCGGCCGCAGGACTCGGTGGTGGCGGTCTGGATCTGTAGACTTGAATCTTCAGGGTGGCTACCGTCGTTAATTCTGCCAGTATATCACCGACTGTCAGTAATGGACCATCGGCGACCTTCTCCAGGGGTAGTGGCTTCCAGTTTCTGATGACTATACTTCCTCTGGCGCTAGGAATGAGATCCGCGTGATATCCTAGGCGAACCAGAGCCTCGCCAACTAGATCCTGATCAATCGGAAGCGATTAGCAGGATGAAATCGATGGGATCAATGCGGCGTGAATGATCTCTTACCTGAAACGGCATGGCTGCTGGAATGATGACGTAGGAGTCGGTTTCCACGTGAGGTCGTCTCCAGTTTTCTCGACTGTTGTTCAGACGATTTTCAACGATGCTGTGGATGGCCTCTACCACGCAATGAACCGGAAGGCTCTTACCTATACGAACAGAGGAGAAGAATGGGCATGAAGCAGGTCATGGATGATCGTATCACGTGGTCCTAGTTCACGGATGCTGGGAAACCTTAAAGAAGAGGAATGGACCATCAAGTAGAGCAGATCCCAACGGCATAAGACATTGGGTATAACTCTGGTGCTAAGCATATGCAGATCCACTACTCGTCTATCCCACCTCAGCCCAGGAGACAATGGCTCCGAGCCAGCACAATGGCTACGAACCTTGTTTAACCCTGACTTAAGTCTCGAGTCTATCCCACTTCAGCAAGTAATCCCAGACCTCTCCCAAGCCGAGGGAATAGAGCCGTAGTACAGGGGTGGAGGTACAGTAGTACAGCTACCCCGAACTCCAGTACTCATCCGTCAAAGGGCATTTCGACCCACTCGTGTGTCCAAAGCGCTTACATCAAGGCAGAATTATATCACTGCCTTCATGAAAATTTTTATTTGAGGAAATATACTCCAAAATATATATGTAGCGCACGCGCAGTTTATTCTTCGTGAACATCAAATATTAACTGTTTCGTGATTTTTCGAATCACGGTCGTCAGGCGACTTCAGCTACCGATTCGGATGACGTTTTCGCCTTCCGGTTCCCTTCGAGTCGCCGTCCTGATCAGAAGCTACGCACTCGGATCGATTCGTACAATTGGGCCGAGGCTCTCGGAAAGATTTGCTATTGTTTAGTCGAGGTGCTCGAATCTGCCGTGGAGAGACAGTCTCGACGTACCGAGTTGCCCGGCAGAGGAGAAGACTCCGATCCTCTCTACCTCAACCGAGCAGACGCGCATTTCCGTAACCGTTCGCTCTTGTTCGCCCATCCAGTTGCGTTAGCTGATTTCACGCGACCCCAAATATCAGCACCTACGATTGTATTTCTCGATTTTGTGCGTTCCCAAAGTTCAGCAAGATCCGTTAAGCTATCGCCCTTTCTTAGAGTTTCCAACAGAGCTCTTGTTTTGGCGGAGTAGCCACTGTTCCACCTCAACTGGCGCCACCTGGCATGCGGGTGGATGGACGAAGGTTACGTGAGTTAATTCTCGAATATAGAGGTAGAGAAAATATATTTGTAAACATATGTGACACGCGATACATGTCACATATATTTAAACGACCACATATGTCGCCTTTATGTTAATGACTCAAAATAATTTCAGTGTTTAAATTGCAACCATAACCGAATACCGTTTCGTATCAGTAAAAATTACTATAGCTAACCTAGGTGAAGGGACGCTGATCCTTGTCCAATGAAACCATACCGAGGTCGTACTTTTAAATCCTGGGTAATAGCTGAGGTCGTTCGAAATGCTACTCAGCCAGTGACTCGGGTGTTTAAAAGTTCAACAGTTTAACAGTTTAACTCGAACCGCAAACCATAGGGTAATCCAGTATAGCGAAGTGTTAAGTCCTCTTTAAGACGACTGACAAAGGATATATTGCCGGCAGCACGATATTAGATATTAATACCCAAGTTGCGTCTAATATGGCTGTACCTGTGGAGTGGCTAGTTTTACGCTGCATAAGGCAGGTCTCGTGCGGGATTGTCTGGGGGCTGACCGGTGGCTACCTTAATCCAGGGATGTATAGTTTTCATTAAGGGCCCTGCGTCTCACGGCGTCTTTGTGCCAGGATCAGCTGGTCAAGGTGGGGGCCTCTACCTCGGGATTCAGTTCAGGCGAACCTGTTACGTAGTCTGTTTATTAGTAGCATCCCTGAAACCCTTAATACCGCCCGTTCGATCCACCACCGGAAGTATCCCCCCACTGCTACCCCCCTGCTCCTCCTGGATACACCGGAAATACGAAAGACAGCCATTTATCCGTAAAATCAGACCATCTACGTTTAACCGCTCCTACGGCAAAGACATTTCTCATTTCGTCTAGCGTCCGACGTTATCGACCTTTTAAATCTAGCCGCCCCTGGTCATATCTTCGGAGGAAGCCTCACGTAACTGTCGGATCTCTCTTCTTTGACAGAACCCGTCAAAAAGATAAACTTCTGGGAGACAACCCTTGAGGACTGATACCACCACCAGCACCACCATGCAGTAGCGACGGAATCAGGACCGGCAGCACTTCAACCCCAACTGGCCAACCCTAACAATCTTCTTTCCTTCGAATAGGGGTACCAGGTCCCCCCCTGTATTCCAGTCAGCCTGGGGTACCTATCAAAAGAGCCTCCGTGCAGACTGAGGGTTGTTTTGTGAAATTAAGATATCCGGGGGTGGCGCCAGTGGAGAGACTCGCGGGAGCGTTAACGTCAGCGAGCCAACGAAGCGTATTCGACTTCTTTCGCGATAAATTAGCGAGACACCCTTAGCGCGTGGAATGCTCCGGAGCCATGGGGTTGGTGCGATACAAGATAAAAAGTTTGGGCATATTTTTCGACACCCCTAACCACCACCCCGTTCCGCGATAATGGACTCATTCGACGCTACCAGAATTCCTGCCTCGTTTTTCACAGACGAAAATAATCGTCCGCGATTTCAATTTATTCATTTTCATCGAAAATGGCGGCACGCCATCGTGAATCCTGACTCGCGAGTCTTTCGAGTCCCGTTTAATCGATAAGCGCAGACGCACTTTTGCGCGTTAAAAATAATAATCTTGTGTATGAAAAGCAGCTCGAAGTGATCGAGCAGTCGTAAAGCATTCGACTAGTACGAAAGATTCCCAGTGTGAAAAGACAGGCTCAATGTAGACAAGCTCGAGGGATCGAATATCCTAAGGTTTCTCGCGTCTTGGTAATTCCCTAATTCCCTAATTCCCTGATCCAAGAACCACTTTGGTGTCTCGAGAAATCGAATCACCTAGGAAGCCCAATGATTTTGGTATAGTAGCAGCCAATGCTATTCCAATGCCAATCTGTATACAGGAGTATTCAGCCGAAGACGCGTGCCGTGAAAATCGAAAAATCTTAATCCAGACTCGCGAGTACCGTGCCGGATGGACCAAAGAGGCAAATGGGATCCAGGACAAGGAAAGGGCACTCGCGTTGCTTGGTCGGATGAATTTTTCCCAAGCCCCAACGTAGTCGTAGGGAAGGAAAGTGTGGGCGCCTTAGTATCTCAGACTGATCCGGCGGATGTCGGGCTTCGCAGATAACGCACCAACTCTTTCGAACTCTTTATCTGGACTGTTCTCCCTCTCCCTCACTTCTAGCTCCATCTCCCCCTTTCTCTCTCTCTCTCTCTCGTTATAATTCATATTCTCCTACGCGCACACAGGCTCACAGTCCACGTAGCTCCTTCTCTCTCTCTCTCTCCTCCTCCATCCGTATCCTACAGGCTTTCCTCTCGTTAACGAGCGCAAGATATCAGGCCCAAGCTGCGATTTAACACTGGCGACCCGTCCGGTCCCCTTTTTTGACACGTGCGGAAACCGCGGATTTGTTCTTGGCGCGAGAACGATTTTATAATTTCGTAGTAAAAAAGTAACGACCTTCGCGGAGGTAAGTCGAGAAAATAGAGTTAAAAAATCGTAGCGCAGAGACAATCTTAATTCCTTGGCATTAGCTTACAAGGGATTAGACTCGAGGAGCCAAAGCGAGTAAGAATGTTTGATCTGAGCTCAGATGGCGAATCGGACGACGTATTCTCTGTCTTCTAGTCTCGCCTAATTACATTCACAATCTAATTCGCAGCAGTGTTTGCTTCGTCTTCTCGGAAAGGCTGACTTTTACGTAAAGAGTCGAATCGACGCGGCGCTACGTACCCGGTGCTGCCGTAGGAGCTACGTGTGTGACAAAAGATAGCGTGATCTGTCGTTAAGACCGAGGCTAACGCTGGGATTTGGAAGGTTTCGTCGCGTGGCCGGTGATCTTATAAGCTCCGAAGGTTATCTCATTATCTTATCTGTGCTTTCGCCTACTTACGCTCGCGAGCGAGAGAGCTTAAAGTGCACGCGAGCGAGCATAAGGCACGAAACCGAGAGAAAGGGACAGAGAGAATCTCGTGCGAGTAAGTTAAACTGCGATTTCATTTTTTTCTTTTTGTTTTCTTAATTTCCCTTGTCTCCGAAGATCACCTAGCAACCCCCTACGAGCCTTAAAGAAGAAAAAAGACGATCCATCGAGATCATCGGATCCCTTGGATCTTCGGGATCGTTCGGATACTTTGCTAGGCGGTTGGAACTCGATGGAAGGAAGGGTTAAAACTGGGCCTAAGACGCTTAGGGCGTAAGCTCTTATACAAGGTGGAGAATAAGAGACAGCGAGAAGGAGGGAAGTTGTGCGTGGAGCAGCCAGGCTTCTAACGTTGTATTACAAATATATAGAGAAGGGCCCTGCGTACTTCTACTGTACTTAGACGCTGCGTCGTTCATATATCCGGTTGGCTGGTGCGACAGGAGGGAAAAGGGTTCCGTGGGGTGTGCGGGCGCGTTAGAGTTAGCGCGACGTGCCGGTACTAGGTCCTAGCGTAGCTGGGCTATGTGTGGAAGATTAAAATTACTTTGGCAAACTACAGGGAGGGGGGGGGAGAGAAAATGTCTCGTAAATTTCTCAGCTAAGGAGCTTACTTTGGATTTTCGGTAACGAGTTATTGTAAGGCGGTAACTCATCGAAAGGTGATTTAGCCCGCTGACAGTTTTGCCAGGATGGATAAAATCACGAGAACTGTTAGTCGCCTTATTACGTACTCGCGTGGCACTGGGACGGTTCGACAAAGTGGCAGGGACCTCAGGACCACCTCATCGGGGTAGCGACTTGGTCGTGACTTCTCCAGAATGATTTTTTTTTTAAGGGTCGGAAGAAAGGAAGGAAGCAGCGCTTGCGTGACAACCTGATTTAGTGGCAGATGTACCGGGGGGGTGGTGGGTGGTCAAAATCCTTGGAAGCAAGAGGGCTGAACCTTCCGGCGACCAGAGAGGTCCTGTAGGATGACGTAGTAATCCTGAGGGGGGAACCTCAGCCTCGGCCTTAGCCTTAGCTTAAGCCGTAAGGGTTTGCATACACGTGGAGAGAAACCAACACAGGTATCTCAAGACGTAAACAGGCGCGTCGCGACGCACCCCTAACTCCCCTACGTCCCAGAGTTGGCTAGACCCAGAACCAGTGAGAGCTCGGATGAACTCGTAGGACCGAGAGACGCGCGCGACTCTGCGTTAACACTTACACACGGACACGCGTAATCCCCCGGTTTTAACGACGACGCTGACCCTTGGACGTTGAGGAATACGCAGGACTTAGCTATTCTACTTGCGCGGCTTAGGCCGGAACCGGCACTCGAACCCGAACTACAATGACAATGAAGCGCGGCTGCTTCTTCGCGTCATCCGGCCGCAGATCCTTGAATCCATTGAGGGTACTGCAGTTTGAGTTTTTGCACGGGGCACTTACAGCCGCGATACGCTCCTGGGACGATCAGGGACGCGGTGGTTGCGTTTCGCTGTTATTGAAAGGTTTGTCTGTTTAACAAAAATTATTTTTTTAATTTTATATTTCAAAGATTCTGACAACGCTAGAGTTAAGACGCGTAATCTTTAGGGGTTGTTCCGGAATCGGTAGAACAGGCACGACGAGCGGATCCTTCGGGACTGGGATGACGGCGGGTGAAAGGGCAGGGTTAAAGGGCTCCTTAGCGGAGATCTTAGGCAAATCCAGCGTGAAATCGCATCAGAGCATCCCCTTGCCAAAACCACCACTTACTCATACCACCCTTCCTCGGGGCGCCGTTGCGATTTCTCGGAAAATTCCCTCCTGCCAACCGGCTTCATCCATCCGTCTATCCGTTCGTCCTTCGCCGTCGGCAGGACCCCCCCACGTCACCCTCGCGACTCGACGGTCCTTGGGGTCCTTATCGGAGCAAAGAATGGATCAAGCGAAATAAAGGAATTCCGTACGATGACCTGCACTCGGTCTGGGATTAAATTCACCCTTAATCCGAACAAGGACCAAGCAGCGTCCAGGGATAAGAAGAGAAAGCCAAGGCGGAAGAGATTAATGAAAAGGTCGAAGAGACAAGATACCGCCGGATAAATCCTATCTAAATGTTTCGTAAAGGAGCCACAATAATTTAGAAGCTGCGCTTTCTAGCATCGCCACTGTGTAGCTTTTGACAATCTGACAGCCGTAAGCTGGTACAATTACTCAAAGCGAGAAGTCCGTATCTCGTGGGTTCCTATGACGTAGCCCGTTCCACGTTCCACGTTCCTCCCCACGACGGCCTTTAGGTACTTGCCTCTTAATCAAAACACGAGAAAAGACATTAAAACCGTGAAGCTTGTATCTCGACTCGAAATAGTGAGGAAGCCGGGAGATAAGACTCCCCCTTATAGACGTCGCTTCTTCTTCTTCTTCTTATATCGTAAAAAGCGCTACGAGTTGCATATCTCCGATTGCGTTAACCGCGGCTAAAACCTTAAGCCGCGTTCACTTCGGTACCGGCCGCTTGTCCTTGTTATTCCGATATATTATCAATTATATCCCACACCCATGGACCGCGCAAGATTAAAAGATCACCCTGTAGCGCTCCTCTACTCCTCCCTTTTTGTCTCTTTTCTCTCGAGGGAAACTCGGGCAGTGCAAAATGAAAAAAGAAAAAAAAAACAGAAAGAAAAAAAGAAATGCATCGTACAGTGCATTGTACCAGGTTGCGCCTTGGGGTCAAGCCTTTGCATAATACGTCAGGCCGATAGGACATACACACATGTGGGACGTATTAGCGTACTGGCTCGCGTGTGTCGCTGTACGCCGGACACGTAAGTGAACAAGTGGGCAAGTATGGGAGTACGCTGGAAGTAAGTAAGTAAGCGAACAAGTAAGTCGGCAGCGTACGAACTCGTTGCCGATGGACTAGATCTTTGAATATATCAGGTGAATACATAATATATAATCCTTGGGGTATGCGGAGCCGACGTCTTAAGCTAATCTTGTTAGGCTTTAAGCCTTCGGCTGACCCTAGAGCAGACTTTTAATCCCTTAACACGCTACACGGCTCGAGATTTTGCATAAGAAAGAATATGGGATTGTCAGTCTTTCGAAATGGCAGAATGAGATGGCATATCGTACGTGTGGACAAGGCACTTCGTGAGGTACTTCGATGGTTTATTTTTCGCTGGTACATATATGTGGTGTACATACACGTGTGTGTGTGTATATATATATATATTGTAGATCACTGACAAATTTTCCGCTATATTTAATATTATTTAACGTACTCGATGAAATTGCCACGTAAAGGAGTAACAAACGAGTCCTTAGCTCTTGGGAAGGATCGTCGATGGGAAACAAAAGTTGCCGAGAGAAATCTTACGAAAGTAATGAAGACAATAAAGGATTCACTCTTAAAGAGACGTAGGCAGGTACCCGTCTGTATTATACAGGGTGGCTGATATATATATATATATATATAAGGTACATGAAAGCCAGCACAGAGGGCAGTTAACAAATCCTATTAAAAATACATACCGTCTTTGCGAACGATACCGAGCGGCCGTATTACATAAAGACGGGACTTAAAGCGGCCTTATATTTATATTTAAGAGTCTTAGAACATTAAGCCAGTGGGCGGGCATTATGTATGCACAATAGAGGAACACTTGGTGGCTTCTCCCGTTACTATATTAATAATTAAAAAAAAAAAAAAAAAAAAAAATGCTACAACTTTTAAGAATCCAAAACGATTCTTCTCGTCGAAGCCATAGGCGAGACGCGAACCGTCGAGAAAGATTTTTCTTTGAAACCGATTGAAGTCATTAGCGTCAATGAAAGTCCTCATTTGCCAGAACCTCAAAGTCAATCGTGAAAATCACCCTAATGAAAATCTCAATTACTGCCAAACGCATCATCGCTTCGCGATTCACTCCGTGGGCCACGCGAAGTTTTACGCTCCTGCGAAAAAAAAAAGGGATGGAAAAAAGTTCAAAAGAAGAGCAAAAAAATAACGAAAGATAAATTGAAAGCAGAGGCTGCGTCAGAGGCGTGGATTCGCACACGGAGAATTTAGTACGTGCGTGAGTCGTTCTCGTGTGTGTATATACACATACATATGTATATACAGGTATACGCACGTGCATACGTGTATCCAGCACACATACATTTCATCGTTGTATCGACACACGGACGAAGCAGAACGGCAAAGGCACACAGCGTCGAAGCTAATGCCCACGCACACAGGTCTACCACCTTTGGGGGATAATCCCCTGGGGATATTTTTGATCGTGCAATAATCCCTAATACGATTTACGCGGCTGACGCTCCCAGGGACGCACTTGGTCGTTCGCGTCGCGTCGAGCCGATCGGCCACGTTCCTCGGGATCCTTTCGATCGCTCGCCGGTCCTGACCGTGCGGCTCCGGTATCGGCGACTGAGCCTTTGGAGGTAGAGTGGATTCGCTGGTATCTGTTTCAGGAGAGACTCAAGAGCGAAGGCGCACAGTGGCTGCCTTGTCAGCGGTTAGCATAGCCGGTGCAGGAAAGACGACGGGAACAACAACGAGCAACAGCGAACGGCAAGAGGCAACTATGGGGGTTCGCAAAGAGCGACGGTCGCGTCTCCGTCCGGCGACTCGGTGCTCTCTTCGGGAATCTTGCGTATTAAGTCACACGTACTAACCAGCTCGAACGCTCGTAAGACCGCAGATAAAGATAACCGGCGGGGGGGACCCTTTTTCCTCTTATTGTTTTTATTCTTTCTCGGCCCCTAGTGCAGCCTCTTCTTCCTCTTCGTCGTCATCTTCTTCTTCGTCGGGCGTGCAGCTGAAGATTAAACGGCGCGCACTCGTTGACCCGTAGAGATAACTGTTGCTTGAAAGTCAATGCGTAGTCGTGTATGTGAATAAGAAATTTTTTTTATCAACCCCCCCCCTCCCCACCCCCCCTCCTCCCTCCCGACTAGCTATAATCAGGCTACTGACTTTGGGATTTCGTATCCATGGATACGCGTTGCTTCAAACGTGATGTTTGTATAGCGCGACGCGAAATGAAAGTCCTGGTAAAAACGATAACTCTCTACTTACGGGCATTAGGCGGATCTGTGGGAATCGCAGGTGACGAATGCGGATGCCGCGACTCTAAAAACGCTGGGTTAGGACGGTGGAGTTCGATCGGGCGAGCAGGATGAGAGAAACATAATGGCCGGAACTATAGTTTAATCCTTGAGCTAAAATCAATACTCGGGGCTCCGTCATGGCTAAAGCCTCCCCTGGGATAAGCCCGTCCCTAGCTATAGTTAAATAAATCCAGGATCAAGGGATAAGTCTTTTTTATATAATTTTTTCATCCTTCGAGGACGCCGCGTCCTCCCCTCTTTGTTTCTGGTCGTGCATTCTCCCTCTCTTTCTCTACATATATATATATATATATCTTTCTTTTCTTCTTTCTCTCTCGCTCATTCATCCTCCCCCTTTGACTGCATCAACCCTCCGCCGTGGATTACTGGCAAGATCGTAAATTATGAATTTTAACCTCGGTCCCGGAAAATTTTTAAGACCTCGGCTAAGCAGGAAGATAGAGATTTAAGCCAGCGGGCTTTAGGTATTAAGATCGAGTTCCTCCTGTTCTTTTTTGTCTTCTTTTTTATTTTTACCGTATACGCGTCCCCCCCCCCCCCTTTTTTTTATATTTTAATCTCGGATTATTTCTGTAGCCGTCGTGGAAACCGCTTTGAGGATTAGGGATTGAGTTAAGGTCGTGATTCTTATGCGCAACACGATATAAACTTGGCATGCACGATCGTATGAGGACGCACGTGGAAGGTCCTTACACGTGAGTCCTGTCGACTTCGTAAATATTGCAGTTCGCATGGAAGTGCGCCTTTTTGCGTTCGCTGCTGACGCAATTTTGTTGGGTTTTTCTTACTTCGGAAGACGACGAAGAGGTCCTGGACGCACGTGGACCGTGGGTTTAGGCAGATTCGAAGGATAACGGCAGGAGTATCAGGACTCTTTGGCGAGCTTCTAAGGATAAGCGAATCCTTAAGTCAGCAGGAAAGCATAAAAGGAGTCGAAACTGGGCTCCCCTGAGTCCGGCAGGACTATTCGCTCTGGGATTTTGGTTGAGTTCGAGGGGCTTTCGCTACCAGGATCATATAGGTTCTCGAGTATCAGCGAGTCCTGCCAAGGACTCCGGCGTCGTTCACGCGTATCTCTCGCCAGGACACGGCGTCCCTGCGATCCTGGATTTCGGCAGAGTTAGGGGGTTTTATTACCAGGAGCATATAACCCGCGTTGGAGTTTCTTTCGCGCATCATTCTACGCTAGCTTTATCGATCCTGCAGTCTCTGTTATTATTGTCACTAACTAGCCAGTAGTTTTCTTTGCTTGAAAGAATTTACTGTAAACTCATGTACGATTCGCAGAGACAAATTTTAAAAATTTTACCATTGCTACGGCCCTGGCCTGCTCCCTGCACTGGAGAACCGAGAGAGTAGCGATGTGAGAAATAACTTTTCAGAATTACGAGGAGCATGGAGGACACTCGACGGCGGCCACGCTTCGCATTCAATTTTTATGAAAACCAGGGAACCCTCGTTGACCAGTTTAACCGGAAACCAGGATGCACCGCCGGGAAACCGAGAACCGAGTCGAGATAGTCTCAGGGTGTTCGAATTAATCGCTTATCCGGAAGTGGCCGGTCAGTTGGATTCAGGCGGATTTAAAAGGGTTTTTCCTAACAGGATCCCATGGCGCGTCGGGACTTCAAGTTTTCACGTGTCCTTTCCAGGAAGGCATCGAGGATCTCGAGGTCCTTGGCCCTTCTGCTAGCCTGATAGTTCCACTCGTATATATCCCCTCTAAGTCGCTCGGGGGATCTCACGAGGAGGAATAGTCCGTCTTCAAAAAAATTCACTTCTCAACACCCGAATGGATTAAGCTTAGTTTCTGTAGTTTGGGTAAACCGACTGGGTGGTACAAGAAGACACCCCATGGGAATGTGGGTAAGGCTACCGTGTGACCTCTCCGTCCCAGGAGAACAGAATTAGCAAGGAGGCACGTCCTCGGGTCGCCAGTATTCTCGCCCGCTGGAACCCTAAGGGTTGATTCTATCGCAAGGGTGTTGAAGTCGCCACTTTACTTATCATTCTCCAACCCTCCTTTCTCCCTTGGCGTCATTACGCTACCGTCTACTTGCCACAGCGTGAAACTTTCTACCATCGACACGAATACCATTGCGTGTCCTGCGCTACCCTAACCTATCCTACCCCGTCACGCTCAACCACTCTGCCAGACAGAGGGTTGTTTACCGCGTCACTAGGAGAACATACGAATTATACGTATTTTCATCCCCTCCGAGAAACTGGCAATAGGAGCCGCAGGAATTGTTGACCCTATTCCAAGATACGACTTCTCATTTTTCATGAAAAATTCTTATGTAAAAGAAACATTTATTCTTTGTTATTCATATTTCTCTGTAATCCTTATATGTATGTACAAATATTCTATACCGCGAGGAATTTCATTGTAGAGGCTAAAACTTGTTTACTGTAGGACTAGGAAAGCATGAGGCTGAAGTCAAAATGAAAATTTCAAATGTAAAGCGTGACTGAATAGAGTCCTGGGTTGAAAATTTTCAAAATACAACGTGTACCTAGCACCGTATTACATTTTGAAAATAATTTCGTGTCCCTAGAAGGACCGGTCAGCTATCAATTTCCCCGTGTTCATTTTCCTCTTGTACATCTGATTCCGATGACAGGATATTTTCGGGCGTCTGGCACCGCGACAAAATTTTTTTTACAATCCACATGCGTAAACAACTAGCAGGATATCATAGGCCTTCCGTAAGAGTTCCCGACGCTTCGAGTCCTTGGGGATCGCGTTAAGTGCGTAAGGGATGCGTAAGGACCAGGCTGCCTTCTATTCTCCTGGTGCCCGGGGTCCTACTAAAGCCCTTATTTGGGTCATCAGGCATTTCGAGGGTCCAACTCGAAGCTTCGTCTACCTTCTGCTATCCTTGCCGCAAAAATAAGCCAGCAGGTATCAAACAAAGGACCTCATTTACATATCTCTGAATACTAAAGACAAGCAGGGAGCTCGACACGCTCCTCCTGCAGGACCTGTTCTCCTGGTAGAGGAGACGTCTGGTAGGCCTACAAATTATCAGCTATCAATGCGCCAGCCCGTTCTACCCTTGTGTACCGTTATCACCCTCGCACCACCCTTGCCTCAAATATACCCGCCGTCTGCGCTCGAGGGTCGCCTCAACCTGGCTGGCAAGATTGTAGACGGTCTGGTTGGTACACGTGAGTGTGTCGACCCCTAAAAAGGATATTAAGAATTTTTCAAGGAACAAGTCACAGGAGGATCAAAGGATACTGGCGAGTGCTTCGCCAAGTCGACCAAAGGACTTGCGTAACCCCGGTGAGAAGGATAAAGTTGGAAAAAATGTGTCTTGGTATTTTTTTCCATAAAAAAAAGCCCATGCCAAAGGTAAAAAAGGGTAGGGTTTGACCCTTGAAAACCAGGATCGTAGGATGCGTGGCCAAGGCAGCCGGACGGACAGGATAATAACCGCTTAAAGCGTAGAAGCCTGAAAATCCAGGGAGACCAGGCCGCTATATCCTGCGGGACGTGTCCTGGCGCCTTCTACTGGTCCTGCGAGCCTGATTCCACCATCCGTTCTTTATCCCAAGCCTTATCTAGGGATAAGGGAAGGCATCGATGCGGTCGGGTTACTCCTGAATCCATGTATATATCGTTATTAAGAAATCCTTGAATAGTCCTGTGTCGTTTTAACGGCAGGTTAAGTGCTTTACCCAGAAATGCAACAGGCTTGCTAGAAAGCCAACAAAAATGTCTCCCTCCTAAGCCAAGCCAGGAATTCCAGGCGTCTGTAGATTCTCAGACCAGGACCTTCGTCCTCCTCCTGTTATCCTGGCACGTAAAACTCTCGAGAATCCCCAGAAAGATTTCGGCTTAATCTCAGGACTACGGGTATATAGGCGCTCGGGCAATTCCTAACTTGACTTCTTATACGTCCGCAAAGGATTCGCACCAGGATACTAAGAAACGAAAGATCATCCCGTCTGCATTTCCTTTTTCCACGAAGAGACCAGAATTAAAAAGTTACCCAATGAAAAAAAAACTGAATTAAAATTTTCCAAAACGCAAACCCAACTCATACGTCTCGACACGGTAAAATTTTTCCCAACCCGATAAAGTGAATTCACGAGATACTTTTTGATCTCAAAAAACATCGAATCTCCATCGATCCCTGATCCAAACCCGAATCGATCGAGAAGCCAAAGTCGATGTTTTTAATATCGATCGTAGAAATTGCGAGGGTGAGTATCGAGGTATCGGGGTGAGATGCAAAGCTTCCCAGGATGAGCCGCTTAGCCTCTAAACCTTGTGTGCTCTGCCATGCCCCCTCTTTGTTGCTGGTACACCAATGGCGATGCTGACGTTGGTGTTAGTGGTATAGAGAGAATGAGAGAGAGAGAGAGAGAGAGAGAGAGAGAGAGAGAGAGAGAGAGAGAGAGAGAGAGAGAGAGAGAGAGA
>JARQSV010000288.1:11207-38263 GCA_030142285.1 Calameuta idolon | reverse complement strand
AGAGAATGAGAGAGAGAGAGAGAGAGAGAGAGAGAGAGAGAGAGAGAGAGAGAGAGAGAGAGAGAGAGAGAGAGAGAAGAGTGCAGGAGAGCGAGTATCCAGCATTACAGTATTCCACAGAGAGTATAAGGTAAGTGTGTACATGTGCGTGGGCGCATGGCGTCCCACACGTAGACGCCGACGCCGACGCACGGAGGGCAGCACTAGGATTATCCGGGCTCTGTATTCGTGGGATTATCTTTCCAGGACGCGGCGATGTGTTGGTGGAGCGCGGAGTAGCCAAATCCTTTAGCGGCGGCCTCGTCCTGCCACCATACCCAATGTTACACACACGTTGCGTAAGTATCGTTCATGCACGTATTATAACGTGTCGCTGTATGGGGTTTTGACCGAGGAGCCATGAATATATTGGTGCGTTTACGTGTATCCATGCTGTGTATGCGCCACGGATTAATCCGGGATTATTGGTCGTGTGTGCGCAGGAACGAAGGCAAGCCGTGCGCCATCCAAATCCGAAATCCAACGCACACAACCCAGATAATCCTAACCCCCGCCCCCCCCAACCCTC
Source organism: Calameuta idolon (assembly GCA_030142285.1). NCBI lineage: Eukaryota > Metazoa > Arthropoda > Insecta > Hymenoptera > Cephidae > Calameuta > Calameuta idolon. Next base: position 37,695 of record JARQSV010000288.1, on the reverse strand, counting down.
AACCCTCCACGGCCCCCCTGAGCCCCCCGCAGGGCTCCCGCGTATTCCCTTTCCAATTCAGGAGCCACACGTACATCCAGAAGCTACGGGGTGTCCCTCGTGAAGAATCCATCCGTGATCTTTGTACGCTGCTGTTGGACAAATTCCTAGAGTCGAGGAGGAGTGTGACGCTTTTAGATTGGTATCACGTATCAGTCATTTATCTGGATTATACTCGGCATTAATTGTCCTTCGGTTCGAGGCACTCTGTGCGATCGCAGCGAGGCTAAAGATATTCTTGGAATTTCATCCCGTCTTGAATTCCCACATGCGAAATCTTTGATCAGGGATGCTGCAATTCCGTACCGTGACTTCTCTAGGCAATATGGAACGGGGCATTGCCACTCGCGAGTTATGATATCGATTTTGCCTTTGGCTGGCTATGCGGTCAACTTGAAAGCTGGCACATATACACGGTGTCCCGAATATTACTGAAAGAGTACTGGAACGGGGACTTATTTGTACGATCGAAAAAGTCCTATTTTGATCTTCTTTCAAAATTCCTGGGATTTTCATTCGATCGATAGATCAGACGGTAGAAGACGAAGAGAGATTGAACCAGCTGGTCTCGATCATTTTAGGACTCGGTGCCTGTAGTCGTTTCTGCACTATATAACCAATTAGAGACATAGAGATCATGGCTTAGGGATCTATGGGATTTAACCGCTACATTAATAAGGGTACCTTTTATATCCAGCCCATATTTTCGCAACTATCCAAATACATTGGCGAGCAGTTAAACATTGTAACGAGTTGAATGGTAGGTCGAAGGACCCAGTGGATGTTCTCAGGTCGCCCGGCCGCATAGCCGCGTATCCAGGGATTCCGATTTAATCCGGATTACTTTGTAAGGGTCACAATATCCTCCCCTATCTTCGCTGTCGTCCTCTCTCTCTCTCTCTCTCCCCCCTCAGGACACGCACGCGAGTTTTGTCAGTCCGAAGGCAAATGACGACAGGATCCAAACCCTAACGTAACTCACGTATCAAAGGACTTGCGTCAGTCCTTCTGGTATTGTGGATGCTCCTGCATGTACATTTACCGGTTTAGGACTTATAAATCTGCGTGTAATGTATTGGTCGGGCGGGACCCTCCAGACTTCGAAGGGTTGCTAAGGGCGCAGGAGTGCGTGCTGGATGGACCAGATATCCAAGAGAATAAGGGACAGGGAGACAAATGAGAGGAGAGTAAGGATCCTTGTGATCTTCTCCCAAGGATCGGAGCCAGGAGATTTAAAAAGGATTTTCTGGATTTACGGATTCTCATCCGCGACTCGCAAACCGTCACGAAGGACAAATATGTACGAAGTTTCTTAAGAGATGAAAATCCTTTTGCTTCGTTTTCACAGGGTTTTTTTTTTTTTTTTTTTTTTTCGGAAAAAGTTACAAAGGACCAGGTTCCATTTGCTCAGCTGTTAGTGAGAGATAGAGAGAGAAAGCAGATAGTCATTTACTTTTGAAAAATATCAATTCCACTGGGATATCCAGGCACTGAAGGAAAATACAGCAGCTACGGAAAGTCAGGCATACACCGTACACATGTTTTACAATCGGTCAGGTATAAAAAGTTGTGGACGCAGCCTTACAAATAATCCCATAGAACTCACAACTAAACGACATAAATTCCTTTTCACAACCGCGTCAGTATTTCTGTCCGGTTCAAAGTTACTTAATTCGCTAAAGGTCGTTCTCAACACATGTCCCCTGAATCGCCTCGTGTGGGTATACCTTTCCTTTTTTTTTTTCAAGATCGAGATAATCCTCAAGATGATTCCCAATGTGCTGTATAGGAGATAATTTAGCGGACATCTTACCTGTACCGGTGGCTGTTTTACTGAGGTCAAAACCCTCCTGTTTGGGACTGAATGCGATCTCCTGCTTGGAATGCTGATTGTGCGCGGAGATCGGTGCCTGCGGAGCACTTAGGGGTGTCTGGGACTGATGGGGATGAACGACCGAGGGCTGGGGAGTGTTTTGCGATTGGGACTGATGGGACTGATGAGACTGATGGGACTGATGAGACTGTGGACTTTTTGGCGGGGAGGAAACGCTGCTGGGCCTTGGAGGTGGCGACGCCTTGTATGTTAAGGCCAAAGCTTGGCTCTGAAACAAACAACGAAACAACATTGAAAACATTGGCGAGTCTCTGTATGCATTAGGTTATCGATTTTGATTTTCACTGATCAATCACACCGCGTCAGCCCAAAGCGACAGTAGCTCCGAAACCTCAAAAAGACTCGTTAACGATCCTGAATCGTTATTGGAGCAGACCTCGCAGCAGCAGAAATCGCCGTGTTCATTATTACGCAGATCCCAGAAAAAAAAAAAAACGATAACAAAACGAACGAGCGAAATCTGTCTTGCGATTTGGAGAATATCTTATCGCGAAACCGAGGTGTCAAAATGGCCTCGCGTTTGACTCACGTGAAAATAATAACCTGAGGGCGAACTGATTGCGTCATCCAGATCGTTCGCGTAAATCGACCCATTTCGGCAACACTTTAAAAATTCCTCGAATATCTGATATTTGCAGAAATTATGATGTCTTTGTTGCTCGTGAGAAATTTTTTCAAAATTCTTCGTTCTAATTAACGAGGCTTATATCTTGTCTGGGGAAAAAAAAAAAAAATAAAGCACAGCTACGCCTGTGCGCGATGATTGGTCGCTACGGCGATGGACGAAAGAAGAATTTCCGTTAACGGGAAATTATTACTACGGAAATACTCGTGGTCGTCAAAAGGAGCCAGCTGGATGATCTAATGCGGGCTGGTAGATGTCGGCAGCGACGTAGACGTCGTCCTCGGCGGCGTCGTCGTCGGCGACGGACAAACCGATGAAATCTGAGCACGTGCTCAATTCAGAGGCCGGCCTGCTAAGTCATAAGTGCGGACTTAGATTTATGTATGAGTGAACTTAACACTAACGGCTAAGCCGTTCCCGGTGTCAACTAGGGTCAACTGGGCCCAGAATGCGACAATCCAAGTCTCCCGAAGTGCGAATGCACCGTACGAGAGATTTCGAGATTGAAACTGGAACGGCGCTGTGGACGCTGCTTATCGAGAATTGGGGTATTGCGTAAAATTCATCTGGATCTGAAATCCCTTATCATTCGTTGCGACACTCTGTGCTTTTTTGGTGTTTCATTATTTTACTTCAAACAACACCGTCTATGAAATTCTTAAGAAAACGGGACCAAGTGTAAAATCTGACGTTTCAAGCTCCGCGTAAAGAATCATAAATAATTCTTGTGTGTTCGGTAAATAGTCGGGAAGCTGTCGACATTCGAATTAAAGGAAGGCACACTATCCAGCATATACCGGGTGATCCGGAGGTTCTAACGATGAAATCGAGTGTCTTCGATATAGCTGGCCATTTTTTTACTTGCCAGGACTGTACCGGAGTACCAGCTACTGTTTCGGGAGCTACTCGAAGGTATGCACTCGCAAAAAACACGTCAGACCGCTGAAGACCCACTGTTGCTTGCGAGTACGAGGGAGAAGGATGGAGAGAGAGAGAGAGAGAGAGAGAGGGGGGAGAGAGAGAGAGAGAGATTTAAAAATGAAAAGCAAAGAGTCAGAAGAGTCTGGTAGTAGGTATACGCTATATACTATATGGTCCAGGGAAGGAAGGAAGGCAGAGGCAGAGAAGCAGCGAAAGACTCGAGTAGGTTAGAAAAGGCTGATCAGAAGCCATTTTAGCAGAGTGCGAGAAGCACGAGAGAAGCCTCGACCTAGAGGACGTAAGAAGGGGCAACAGGTGGATGGGGTTAGCGGCTTATCCAGCTAACGGCCCAACTGATACCACCACCACCACCACCACCACCAGCATCATTCCCATCAGCGTCACCACGTGAATTCCGCAGTTTCTCACGAATCAGGAAAGCCAAAGAAAATAGATTAATTTCTTATCTTGACATTTGACAGGTTACATTAGACTTTAGAAATTAACTCGATGACAATGATACCCTGATTGACACTTATTTACATCTTAGGCACAGTTCACATGCGCATGTGTCTCTACCGATTCTCAACGATCATCCAAACGATCGGGCCACGTTCGATCAATTGATTCAAAAAATTGTATGCCGTGCCCGTAACTGACTTATGTAACACAGTACACATGTGAGTCCTCGATCGACTTTAATATTTGGCAATTGAACGAAGGTCCTTTTCCTCGTATTGCACGTCAAACGTCGCCGTCGCTGCCGAGAGTCAATCTGGTCGTCTTTCCCATATGAACATACGTATGTGCACACGCGTAAAACGAATACATTAGAGGCCCAAAAAATAAGAGTCAATCATCGAGGACTTCTTTCGGAATTGAAATAATCTGCTGGAAGATTTTTTGTCTGTTGATGTATTTTTTTTTGAAAAATTTCTCATCGTTGAAAATTCTAATACGATTGTTCGATCTAAAGAATTTACAAAATCTGTATCCCCAATTCTCAAGCCAATTGACCGACAGTCGACAGACAGTTGCCGTAGGATGATCCTCGGATCAGAATCGAGTTAGGAGCCGACAGGAGGATCCCTTTTTACCCGTATCTTGTTTCCTTCAAAGTCCTTCGTCTCCGCAGGATTGTCCCACGTAATGAGACTCCTTTAAAAAGACACGCTAAATTTTCCAAGGCGAAACGAATCGAAACGAAATGGAATCCGCGAAGCCGAATACGTTTGATGTATCGGCTTCGGGGCCGGATAGATGGATTACAATCATTCCAGCCACTGGGGTGGTCAAATACCGTGACCATGCGTGCCTGTACTACACGTATCGCATATGCGTAACAGCCAGTTGCGTGTGCGTAAACGCGTACCAGCTCCGCACTAAGTCCCGGGTGGAATAGGGACGTATGTCGAGTTTAGAATATTTGGAAATACGCGTAGACGTCCAGCAGGTATCTTCGCTTTTATCGAAATGCCTTACACGTGTGTAGATTTTTTTTTTATTAATCGACCATAAATATTTTCCTAATTAAATTATTGACACGCGTCAAAATACTCGATATTCGACCAGATCGAGGGTTAACGGTACTTTATGAAAATTAGATTTTTTTTTTTTTTTTGTGTAATTTCTCTCAAAAATTTACAGGGATGAAAATTGGCTTCTTGGCAAATTAACGGGCTATTTAGGATCGGCATTTGGTTTCTTCACGGTCCAGGTAGAGGGTCGAATTTCGCGATCGAAGATCGGCCAACCTAACTGGATAACCAGAACTGGAGATGCGGTTTTATTGCACTGAACAAGCGTGCTCGTGGATGTGGTTGTGGCACAGGAAGAAGGCAGGGGCACATCCGTATCGTGGTCAGAACCCGTGACCCCCTATATATATCTGTATATGTATATATATGTAGCGTGGCTTTACCCAGGATTATCCCCACCTCGGTTGGCTTTTCTAACGTAAAATTTCAAAGTTACGTTCTCCGCTACGATTGCAGATTAGAAACGGACCAATCAGTCCCGTTAAGACCAACGGGATGATTAGAAAAATTTTTTTTGAAGTGGTCATAATTTTTACTCCTTTTTTTTTTTTTGAAGTTTCAATTTGACATATACCTACTTTCCTTCAAGGTTTCTCGGATACGATAATTCGAAGAATATCGGTGAGACAAAAGTTTCGGCTTTTCGACGATAAGGGTGTTTGACAAATTAACCCTGACTGATTGTGAGAATGGTGCGGTCTGGATATTCGAGGGGTGAGCAATTGGCTGTATAATGCTGAAGGGGTTGCTTCCCGAGTCTCCTACCCCTTGTATATAGTCAGTTATTATATTCATAGTGGCGACGTTAATGAACCTGCACTTACGCCAAGTGCCAAGTGAACTTTTTTTTTTCTTTCTTTTTTTTTTATAATAACGTAACACGAGCAAGTATCGCAAGTAATTGTATGTATATGGTAAATCGATGTGACACGTGACTGTTCGGCATTTTATTTAATGACGCAACGAATACTCACCTGTACTTGTTCGGTTTTTGTATTAGCAGCCACCCAAGCCTCGGCGAAAGTCTCCATCGCGCTCTGAAAATCCATTCCCTCGCGCCGTTTTAATCTTCCCTCGATTCGAAAGCGCTCGCCATTTGTATCATTTCTATCACTTCACCAGTCGTTCACAAGATATTCTTCCTTCTCGGTCTACAGTCAATGATATCAGGAGACGTTGCCACATTCGTTGTTACGCTGATTTACTTCCGTCAGTAGAAACGGGCCGATTGCAGATCTTCGTAGCCAAGTAGAAACAGCGCAGATGCGAATCCCAATCCTCGCGACACCTTCCAGCCAATTAGACACGTTTCAGGGAATCGTCGAAAAATCACTGAACATTCGAATAGACATGGAGACAATTTTCAAGATTGCTTCCGTGATCCCGTAGAGTCGTTTGGTCCAGAGGAGTTCGAGTCGTGAGGTAAAGACAAAGTACTGTCGGACGTAGAAGTGTAAGCCGGTAACGAGGATAAAGATGTAAATTTTGATATGTAAAAAATCCTTATCGCCTTCCACGATAAGAAAAGAAACGAAAGAAACCTTTTTTCGAAGATTTTCAAAATTCCTTCACAGGTCCAGCAATTTGTCAAAAATTCTTCGAAAGGCGACCGTGTTGTGATTCGCTTGCCTAGGGAGGCTGCGGAGTCTAACGAACACTAGTATCTCGCGTGTCTCGTAATACTCGACGACGTGTGTATCTTGAACCCGATGTGTTGCGTTAATGTCGCAGAATTGCGTGCCGATGCGTAGCCTCAGGACTTCCGAGCGATACGCAGCACAATGCGATGCCGTACGTTCGTATACGGCGGCGCTCGGGCCGCAACTGTGCGTGTTTGAACGTCGCGGCGCCCGATCTGCCCCTCCGACGCCCGTCCCACTCGCGCAACAACCCCACCATCAGCGTCCTCGACGCGGCTCACCACCTCCCCAGCATCGAGAACCTCCTCGTCGTCAACCCCTAGAATTCATCCAGCTCTCTTCCCCCGGCTCCTCCCGAACGTCCCTTAGATTCTTTCTCCTCTTATCTTCGTTTCTCCTTTGCTCCTGGCTCTGGCCCTTACACTACCCCTCTCTCTCTTCTCTTCCCTGTACTCTCCCCGCTACCCCTTATCCCTGGCAGAATTCTCAACTAGTTATATCTGTTCATCCCCAACCTCCTCCTCCTAGGAATATCCCATCCCTATTCTGGGACGATACCCCAGTCGGGGGTGTGTCTTGAGATAAGGCGCATCCACAACACCTATGCACTTGCTTACACGTAGTCGGCGGTGCATTTCGATACTAGCTCGTCTATCGAATCATCCCCCTGGTGGCGAAAGCGTGCGGAGGCGTCGATAGGGTTCTTTGCGTCAAGATGCACCCTGGTGAGTATTATCTAACTACCCCTGTAGAGTCAGGGTGCGCACGCGATACGTTCCTCAAGGGATTTTCTACTGGACACCTGCTACTCTAGAGATTTTAAGGGTAGTTTTTCGAAAGGGGGATCAATCGGTGTAGAAATTGATTAAGACGACCAACGGGACTTTTTGACTGGTTTTTTAATTTTTTTTTTTTTTTTTTTTTTTTTTCTTAGCCTCTTTCTATCTACTCTCAGGAAATCTTCACTGTTTCTGGCTACATTGTCATTTTCTATTAATACGTGGCTGATGTCCAGCTTGCCGCTCGCAGCGATCTCGGCCGTAATATCACTCAGTTCCTGTTTCCGGTTGGATACTCTATGATAATGATGCTTATAGTATTATTAGACTCCATTCTCGATACGCGCCACTTGCTACTTTCGGATTTATTAGAATCATAATGGAAAGGTTTCCAGGATGTTTCAAATTTATTCTACCTTGTTACGTGTATCGATAGCCATTGATTCCGATCAATGCGAAGAGGAATATCATCAATGACTATTGTACCAGTAATTTTCGGTAACGAGATAATCCTCAGATTAGAATTATTATGCATAAAAATTTCACGAGTCTTATCAATCGTTACGTCACGTCGCACCTTATCAAAATCGGATAAGCCAAAATGACCTCGTTCCATCAGCAATGTTTTAACATCTTGAGATCTTCAGAAATCTAAAAAAAGTACAGAATGAATCCTACGGTCCCAAAGAGCCAGTAGATTCAGCTTTCGGTATGAAGTATTCCGATATTAGCATTGGTCCCTTATCGAAATTTCAATTTGGAAAGATAAAAAATTTTTGTATAAAAAAGAATCTCTTTACAGTCAGAATCCTAAAGAATTCGTGCGTGGCTGGTACACCGTACAGACACGTGAAAGACACCAAGCGTAAAGTACACGCATGTAAGTATAACCATGCGTGTCTGCCAATCAGTCTAAGCCCTGAGACATCGATCCGACATTCGTCGAGACGTCTTAGAATCCCGTGAGATTTTTATTCGTCGCGATTTCAACACGTATAGTATTTTCCACTCTGTAAATCGGATTGAATTTTTACCTAGAGTAAGAAGAAAAAAAAAATTTTTTTCCCATTTTTTTTTTAGGTCTGCCATGAAATAAAGCGAAACGACCCTCCGTAAGGAGACGGTGCTCTATTAAAAATCTTTGAAATACATGGGCGGCAACTCGATTGCGAGCCAACCAAAGTTACGATAGCCAATTACTTTCGGATTAATATCGGTATCAGAAAATGGCATAAGGATGATAATGTAAGGGTAGAATATTCGCGTAGCATACGTAGGTGGATGTAAGGAAGGAAGGCAGACTGGAAGGGAGGTGGTCTAACGATTGCATCTGAGCCAGTCCATAAGATGCAATCTGTGTGTAAAGCGGCGGTGAAGTTAGAGGGTTTGGTTCTGGGGTTACATTATCGGGCTGGTTTCGAGTGGTTAGAGTGTTGTGCAGGGGCTTTTGAGGGGCGTGACCTCGAGGCGGCGCCACCGTGAGCTTGCAGGCGGGGCTCTTCCCGGAACGCCTTTCACGAGCTTTCCCGCTTACCAGGCTGCTTCTTCACTCGTTCCCCCTCAGCCTCCTGCGACCCTTCGCGGACTCTTTTTTAGCCTGTGCTTTTCCAAGGATGTCGCTTCGGTGCTTCGGGGCGCCTTATCGGCGGCCACGCAGAGTCCTTCGCTACGGTTCGCGCTGGGGATGATGCGACTAGGTACTGCCGGCTACTAGCTACTTGCTACTAGATACTAACTACTACCAGCATCACCCGTACCAGTACTACTGGCACAGTGCTAGTAACGCCGTTTACTCCTGGCTACGTGAGGGTATTGGCGGTGGCAGGTGGTGGGAAAGGGGTCTTATATAAGGGGTAGTGGAACAGCCCGGGAGTAAGGGGTCCAAGGATCCTGAGGGAGGTAAGGAGCGCAAGGGGATGTCAAGGGAGGGTAACGTATGCCCAGAGCTAATTTTACGAAGCTTACGTTAAAATTACGAGCAGCCCGTACGATGCATCCGAATATCCTCATCTAACTTTTGAGCCACTGGTTGGTCCATTGTAAGATCTTTCAATTATTTTTTTTTTTTTTTCACGTTCACGTAATTTTACCATCGATCTTCATATACGATTCTTCGGTATGAATCTTCAAGGGAAATACGGGGACTATCGAAACGCGGCTGAATAATTTTTTTTTCTTTTTCTTTTTACATCGATCTTGTATCTTCGTAGGAAAAAAGATATATTTCCTGAGCAGCGATTTCGATTCTGACGCCTGATAAAAATACGTTTGATTTTGCCGGCGGTCGTGTCGGGCTTTTAATCTAATCTGAGGTTTCGTGGCAGAAAACACTAGATTGGAAACGTAGCTTTAATTTATTCTGTATTACAGTCATTCCGAATGATCGTACAGGTTTTTTTTTTTTTTTTCTTTAAGTACAGGGGGACCGCTGTTACGATTTCACGACAGATTTGGCCTTGCTCCTTGGATAAACAGACTCGACTATTCTTTGATCGACGTCACGATCACATCGAATTCGAGTAGCCAGGATCTTCTGTGATAATGCCGCCGTTCAGATCTACATCACAATCGGACTATCTCTTCGGTCTGTATTAACTCTACACTGAAATACAGTACGTGTAACAAGGCTGCGACTTACAAAATGCTTTTGAAAGTCATTTTTGAAATTCTCAACAATTGCGACACGTTGATACCAGCGTTGGAATTACGTATGAGGGACACGTGCGATACTTTTTGATTTTTACGAAAGTTTTCGATGCTTTGAGAATTTCAATTATTATATTTATTATTATTATGACACTGATGCACTGCGTCTTTCTCATTTACCTAGTACGAATTTGCTGCGTGTCGAAATTGCGAATTTTGGATTTTTTTTCTATTACGCCGATTCGAAACTTTGATTCGCTACTGAGATCGTACGATATAGATTGTACAATCATTCGCTTATTAATTTCTGTATTGATTGTCAAAAGCAGCGAGCCGATTTCAAAGCGAAGGTGTATAATCCTGCTCAAAAATATTTTCCACCTATTCGGTCTTATTTGCCAGATTCTAAAATTTACTTGTACCACGTGTTTTCTGTACTTTTTCCCCCAAAAATACAAAAATGTAAAAAAAATCTTGATATTTTACAAAAATCACGCGACTAATATTTCTCAAAATTGAATTAAGAGTAAAATTGATCGTCAATATTTCTCCATAATATTTACGTAATACTTTATTTTTTAACAAATTCACATACCTATATACATAACCCATAGATTACGTCAATTTGATCTTTGAAAATATTCAATTTATCTTAATCACACGTGTATCCCAATTGCATTAAAGAAGTTGCACACGCGCCTTGCAGTATGCAACCGAATAGACAGCCGTGCTTAGAGTGTGCAAAGATTTCCCATAAATATTTCAAATGCGAATCCAATACACACATATAGGTCACAGAGGAACAATGTAATCAAGAGAATAAGAGAGAAAGTAAAAAAGGGAGTAAGCATAAGTCCCAGCATAAAAGCGACATATTCAAAACGTCGATTTACGAGTGTTCGCATTCGTATGTAAAAAGCAAAGCATACGACTCGCGCGCGCGTTCAGGTACAAATTGAAAACCATTTAGCAAATCTCCCCGTCGTTCGAAGTGTTAATAAATTCAGGTTTACGAGGGTCGGAGGGTTACGTTATGTATCTGCAGGCTGTGCCTCGCCTTACATAAAGGTCCCCATGTATGTTCGCCCGTGCGAAACGCACCCTTACCCACTCTTAGCCATTCGGATTCGTCTGCCGAGTAGTAGACGTAGGTAAAGAAGTTTATTTGGATCTTTAAAAAGAAATTTTAACAGGTTCACTAAATTTTCCAAAAATACAAAAAAAAAAAAAATCTCAAACCAAATATTCATACACGCGTTTCACCCTAGGATATTATAAGACCCGTGTACAATATACATATATACATACATATACATATATATAATGCTTGAAAACCGAAGCTTCTAACGGGAGTAAAATTTAATACCAGTATAGTTACGCTCGATAACTCGTATGTCACTCCCATACTAAATTCTAACTCTCACTATGTCGAGAGTTGTTCGGCATAATCCTCGACTCGGAGCCTTTGAGGGTGGGAATTGCGGAGAGAGGATATACCGAGAGCTCGCGACATACTGAGGATGCAGAGGGGATGGTCCAACTTGGAGGGATGCTGAACGTAGACATCAGCGAAAGAGTAGATGTCTCTATGTGTCTCATAGGGAATTATCTGAGAGTACGTGTGTGGTCCACCTCACTCACGTATGGGTACAATCCACTCGGTACAGTGGCGAGTCAAACGAGAGAAGGGGGGGTATGGACTCAAAGGCAAATTCGAGGTTTTGAAATTTGGATTAGGACCAACGAGGGATGCTGGAAATTCCAAGCCTTAATTTTCTCTTCCGCAGAATACGTGGAACATTGTTGGATGGAGACTCGAGTGTTTTTGATATGATTTAATCGTGGCAGAAAATATACAGGTAATTTCTAAGGGTTGTTACGAAGATGGGGAACTGAAAGGCTTTCGAAATCTATACCATCGCCCTCTCCGTACCCCCGAAGGAATCCTAGATTAATTGCAAGCGTAATTGGGATATATGCTCAGATGAGTAGAGCGCATTTAATGCATCGCCCGCGCCGAGGCTGCTTCTGTTATATTACCGAACGGCATAATAATTCAGAAATTTGCATGTACGCGGGGTAACTCCTCAAGTAGGTTATCTATGCTGGAAGTTTTCTACGTGATATATACGGTATCTAGGAAGTACGAAAGCCAAGTAGCGAGTGGCGCGGGCTCCCACAATACAGAGTTAGAGAGAGAGAGAGAGTGCGAGAGAGAGAGAGAGAGTACGCGAGCGTGCAAAGGAGAGTCAAGAGAGCAGATAGGTAATAAGAGAGAACCAGCAAAAGCTCATAACGTACCATATGAAGAAGTTGCATAACTCCGGGGATGCATCGTACCCAGCGAAATATACGGGCAATGGGGTCGACATTATCTTTTCAAATTTGAATTACACTCGGGCCGGAGTCTCGGTCGAAACTGGAACTGCTCATAGGCACCGTGAAAAAGTCAATACCAGAAAACTCTTTCTCCTGCAGGAGACTACTGCACCTACGTACGTACAGTATAGGCTGATAAACCTATAGTGCACGGTGATAGATTCCGAACGGAGCGCGAAGCAAGATGCTGTTTCTAAGAACTCTTTGCCCGTCTCAGTCGCTAATTGTTCTAATTGTCTAGGGTCGGCGAAGGGGTAGCTCGCGCGAGGGGGGAGGGGGGTGGGGTTAATATCAGATGCTAATTAAACTCGGAAGCTAACGAAGTTCGAAGCGGAGACATCGGCGACAGGTCCGACAGGCAGGCACTCTCTTTGCAGGACACAAAGCGAACTAACTGAATTTTCTTGAGAAGCGTCCATCAAAGATCCTATCCCGAAGGTTGCAAGGGCTGAAGGTTTCGAAGGTTTCGAAGGGGTTAAAGGGTAGAGGGCGAGCGGGGCGGGGGGGGGGGGGCGAGAGAGGGGCCTTCAGCCGCCCCCTAGGAGGAGCCCAAGGTGGGCAGGGAAGGTTGAAGGTATAAGGTAGACCAGCTGCGCCCCCTTCGACGTACCTACCTAGGTATGCCTAGGCTGTCCTATATCGTCGAACGCATCTAGTCTGTATACTGGGTGTACGCGATAAGTAATTCACTTAGAGCTCTATTGAGTTAACCCTTGCTTCTCTCGTGCCTCCATTTAGCCTCTGAAACCCTCGTGGCCCAGCCTCATCCTCCTCCCGTCTCTTCTAATACTCGTTCGCCTTCTACCTTTTACCCGGGAACGAATCCACGGCGACCCGTAGGTTGCCAATATTAAAACCTACTACCTCTTCCTCCCCCCCCCCCCCCCCCGCCCCCCGAGTCGATACACATTGGCACACCCTGTATAGCGATGCTCGCGCTTCTGCACTAGAGGTAACTCGCTTCAGTCGATACTCAATTTTACCCAGGCTGCCACGAGTGGGTACTTCTGTCTCCGTTTTCCCTCGTTCTCCCTCCTTCGCCTCCTCCTGGCACGAACCTCCCGCCGACGATCGGAGGGTCAGGAAAACGTCAAACTTACTTGTACAGTCTCTCTGACATTTTATAAAGTCGTTTCGCGGTATCAGCGAATACAGGAGCGTCTGACCTCACGGCGCGAGGTATCTCCTTATCTTGGTACTCTCTGACCTCTGAGGCTAGTTAACGACCGTCCAATTAAGCAGACGGCACTGAACTTATAATTAGGACGGACCGAGTATCCGGATTCGTCCTGAACCCTTTGAGAGCGGACCTGCACCTATGACTTCTAGCTTCTAGCCCATTTTGCGAATTTAAGTCCGGCCGGGTACATATACCTATATAGATACCCACTCGGTATCTCAGTTTCGCGCGAACGTTCACCGACTCACTGGATGCTGCTTCGGTATTTCTCTTCTCTCCTCTCCCCGAGTGGTAGGAGAGAGGAAAGCTTACTGCGCCCTCAAAGTGGCCATTACCGGCCATTGGTTCCTCTATGAGTTCCCTTTCGATAGGCAGCTCTGACCAGTAAGATCTCTGCGGCTATGACTCCCCCCCCCCCCCTCCAGCCCCTCCTTTCCACCTGTCGCAAGACCAATTTATCTCCACCTCCCTCGCTCCCTCGTCTTCTAAGTTCTTCAATTAACCGTATCAAGGAGTTGCGTCAAAAGGCAAGGAGTAATCTCGCGGCTCCGCGTCCCAAACCACCGTCCACCGATGCTGGTCCAAATTGATACACCATCGAGGTCAATATGAAATGCTGTGCTTCCCTGGACGGGATGAGATGGACCAAGTGGGAAGGTTCTATGTGTATGCTATGTCCGAGTGCCTGCATATTTGGGTAGAAGGCAGTGCGATATAGGTATACGTAAGAGAAAGGAAGGAGAGGTTCTGGAGAATTAAAATATCTAAAACGAAAGAAAGACCTTCGAAGTCGTCGTTTGAAAAGCGGAGGATTGTCTACGTAAGCCTGGCATTCAGTGCTCCCTCTCTCTCTCTCTCTCTCTCTCTTTCTCTCTTGTACGGGATCTCGTCTCTCCTATCTTTTCTCTCTCCCTCCTTCAGTGGTTTTCCGAGACGCGGCTCTCGCGAGTATAAATTGCGAAGGAGCCAGGGCTACTAGGATAGCCCAACGGAAAGGAGGGAGAGAGAGAGAGGGGTGAGCCAGAGACTAAGGGTAGGTGGAGGAAGGATCGGAGAAGGTCGGAGGGAGAAATAAGAAATTAAGAGAGAGTCTTAGAGAGAATAAAGCTAAGAATTAAAAGGAGAGAATGGAGCCAAGTGAAGTCAGAATGGGCAGAACGAGAGGAGGCGGCGTACCGGGACAGTGGGGTTAAAGGGGTCGAACGAGGAGGGAGTTTGGCGCAAGCGGGACTTAAGTCCTGGGATTCTTACTCGCGCGTCATTTAACAAAACAATTAGAAGTTAACCCCATCCTCATTCTTTCTTTCGAATTAACGTCCAAAACGGGGTCTCTCTCGTTTCTTCCCTCGCCTTTGCCTCAGGAGACTCGATGCTTATTCTCGTGTTGCTCCGCCGATTGAGCATCGGAAGGTCCACCGATATCCCAGGGTGCAACAGCCTTCGATTCGCGGCCGAGAAATTACGTCGCGAAGGTGGGAGAGAGTGAGAGAAATCTTGGGCGAGAGGGTGGCGGGTGAGTGGGTGCGCGAGAGAGAGAGAAAAAGAGAAAGAGGCAAGTATCATTCAAAGAAGCGTCTTTACTAAAGGCGCATTCGTCTGTGGCATCAGCTTCGTCTGCGTATCAAGTATATCAACGCGAATTTCATCTTTTACCGAGATAAATAAAAGTAAAGCGTAAAGCAAAGATACACGGTGGAAGCTTCCTAGAATCAGCCTCTCTTTCCAGACAGTGAGAGAGAGAGAGAGACGTGGGCGTCCCTGAAGAGGAGCTCACCATCACCAACGCCGTCGCCATTTGTAGTCGACGTCTTTCGATATTCAAGAGACAAAATAAATATAAAATGTTTTTTTTTTATTGCGGCCAAGAGAAATATGTAATCCTCAAACGGCGAGAGGTTGGGCGAGGGTTGGTCGGGGCTCGGCTGGGTAATAGGGTGAGTCGCTGAGCGAGAGACGCTCCTGCGCTCCCCAGGCTCAGAGATTTCCACCAATTATCGATACCGCACCTTTTGATCTGCGCAAAAGGTATCGTTTGCCGGTTTGTGTTGATTTTTAAAACTCTTATTTCTATTTGAAAGACCAAACTCTCTTACTCCTTCTCCAGCATCCCTTACGACACGTAAGCAGATACGTAGCTGCTTATCAAAGGGAGAAACCGCGACAGGCGAATAAGAGCCAGTGTTTACTCTTGGGCGGTGGCTGCTAAGAATATTCTTTCTTTTTTTTTTTTCACCACTTTCCACCCCCTGCACTAAAGAGGTCAACCCTCTCGAGAAGACGTCATTTAGCTACTGCAAACGAATTTACATGGAATCCTTAAGGGATGCCCTTTTTTTTTTTCTTTTGCCACAACCACCCCGCCCCCCCTCGCCCCCACTGATAAAGCAGACTGGTAAAGCACGAAGGTCTTCTGATTTTCCCTCTAGGTGGATGCACGTATTGGTAAGGGTGAACGAGGATTTTAGATCCTTCCTGCTACCCCCCCCCCCCCCCTCGACCCCCTTGATGCCCCCCTCATCCCCACGCTGAACGATTCATCAAGATCTGCGAATCATAAAAGAGTTCTAATCCTTAGTCGCTGGTGGTTCACGTTGGAATCAAGGGAGCCTTCTCTTCCGAGTGGGCTATTCAGCCATTGTCATGGTAAGTAGCGAGTACTAATGCTCGGCAAGTCATCAAAGATTTTTCTTTTTAAAAAAATCCCTTAATTTTCACAATTATTTCGAGCCTCCCCGAAGACGACTTTCGAGTCTTCGGTTAGAGGATCGATGTCGTTCGTTTCATTTTCAGGACTACGGCGCAGCATCCCTGTCGTCCTGTCGACAATTGCGACACTCTGACCTCGGGTCCATTTATCGGATGGGAGGTCCTTTTGCCAGGAGCGAGTGAACGGATGAGAGCAGAAAAAGGGTCCAGGAGCGAAAACCAAAAGCTTTTTAAGAGTGCTCTGCGTCGATTCCGGGACGCAGATTAATTTCATTATGAATGTTAGCCCAACACTCGAGATTGGTCAGTGGTCAAACACCCTTCACGTTATTAACAGTTTAAACCGTATTACAGCGATGAGGTCCCTGTGCACCCTGTTCCTCTTATCCAGGGTCAACCTAGTTGCACCTGGTCCAGCATGGAGTAGGTGCTCGATCACGTGGTGAGGTCTCGAGTGGATCTATACTTTTAATTGAAAATACCAGGTCGAGAGAAATAAGAATAAAAGGAGAAATTGAATCGAGCAGCTCGAGAAAACACGTTCGGAAATAATTTTGGATTTTCAATTTTCTGAGGATCTTCCTTCCCTGATTTTCTCTCAATAATTGAATTCGGTTTTGGTCGCTATTTTGAAACACCTCGTTCTCTCTTTGGCCAATCCGGTAGATTGGCAATTAGACCCGTTTCGAGGGAGGACCCCCCAAAGTAGGTCGGGAAGGTACAGAGACGCCGTAGAGAGGATGCTGCGGTCAGGAGATGAAAAGGATAGGAGAGAGAGAGAGTTTTTGTAATTTTTATTTTTCTAAAATAAAAGAAAAACTGTTGTATTTACTAATAACGACAGTCTTACTTTTAAAAGCAAGTCGACGCTCCTGCGTAAAATAGGGGGGGATTAGTTCCTACAGGAGCGCCAGGGCTTAAGCATTGATGAGGTTTTTAAATGGGTTCTTCTTTGATGCCGGTACGATGCCAGGGGGTGGTTTCCGAGCAAGGGGTCACTGGACGAACGGAGGTCGGGGGGGATGGAACAGCGGGTGGGGGGGCGGGGTACGATATTTACCGGGAGATTAAAAAATCGAGGGAAAAATTAAGTGTTACGGGGCCACGCGCTCCACCCCTGCATCTACTTAATTCGATATAATCCCTTGCTAAGATCTCTCTCCCTCGAACGATCTTTTCTAAGACCCCATCGTGATTTCAACCCTCAATGGCAAACTCCGTAGACACGTATTCGAGGACTCGAATCTTTTTTGAATTGCCAAACCCGACCATCTCAAAGCACAATTACCCTGCTAAAAATTATATGCTGGCTAATTACGAAATCACATCGTCCCCGTAAGTTTTTACCTGATTACATCGAACAGCTTGAATAATAATAAAACCCATTACACACGACGTCAAGTCGATACGTTGACGATACAAATATTTAGAGGGCAAATTCGAGGAGGTGGAGTTAGCAGCGAGGGGGTTGACGAATGGGTGGTGGTGGGAGAGGAGAACGCGGAGGAGAAGCAGCGAGAGGGGATGAGGAGTGGCGGAGCCCGGGGGTTGACGTTATTAGTAAATTAACCAACATCAAAGAAAATGCGGGCGCTGGTCACTTACTCTGCTAATGGAAAGCCTGCATCCTCCTACGCAGATATATTTCATCGTCCTGCAGAGATGAGAGTCTGTAGTCCTTGCCCGAGCTGTACCAACAGGCTCAACCACCCCAAACCCGGAACTGCCAACCGGGTTGGCAGGGCGCCACGTTCCGGTTCCTACGATTGCTTCCACCCCCTGGTCCTCTTGACCCACCCAGAAAAGCAGAATCCAAAGTCAAACCACCCAGACGCTCGATTTCGTCTCAAGAATTTTTCGTAAAGCGTCAAATATTTTTTAATTTATCCACCCTCGAGAACGATGACGTAAAGTGGAATGATATTTCTTCCCCAAGAAAATTATCACCCCTGATACCAATGGCAAGGACCCTCCCTGGATGGTTCTCCTGGCTCTACCGGTACCGATGGCTGAGGTTGTTCGACTACGAGAACCAAAGTCTAACCCAGCAAGAAGACGAAGAATGGAACCAGACCCTCTCCTCGGGGGGGTCTTAAGGGTGATTTTTTCCCTGGCACGCCGGACTACATTTCGCACGTTAAGCCCCCAGGGTGTAATCCCGTTCTTAATATTCAAAAACGTGATCGCCCTGCCAAGCGTTCTGAGGCTACACGTAGCCGATGCTACCGAGTCCAGGAGAGCCTGGGCTTTCATATGCTAATTGGCATTCGTCATTTTCTTAGCGTGCCGACTTAAGTGTGCTTTAGGTAACTCCTTCGGGCGTTACACCTACCATGGGCACCGATTCCTTTTTAAATTGCCAACATTCGCCAAAGACATAGGCAATGGTACCAACCGGACGGAGTTTGACGCGAGACGCCTTTTCACGTGACGGAACGTAAAACCTGCCTGCTGTCTTGTGAACCCGGCCTTACGCGCTCTCCAGCCATTTCCCCTGTAGCCGACTTCACGCCAATCGCCCCACGCCTTGTCCCAGTCTCTCCTATCGCCTGCTATAGCTTTATATGTCATGCTATGCTTTATCGAAAGATATCTCACCAACCGTATCTCTTGCGAGATAACACACGGACTCATAGTACCGCGCCTCTTGGGTATCTACACGTTGCATCAACCGAGTCTCACCTCGCGCACGACTTGCACGCTTCTCTCGTACGGTATTTCACGATGGCTATAATTTTTCACGTACTTTGACATGTGAACGGATAATCGTCGCTGGCTGATCGTTTAATCGTCGAAGACGCGTCTGACTGTATCCACTACCACTGGCTGGAAATCGATCGGTAACTAACCGAGGGTATGTGAGTCAAACGAACTATATGAGTCAGTCGCTGGGCTTTTGTGACAGATGAAACTTCGTTAATTGTCTGTGTTTGCTACTTCGTGGGTTGAGATTGAAAAATTTTTATTTTTATGGAATCCTCTTGTTCGGTGGAAATTGTATGTGAAGATTCCTAGTATAAGCTTTTACGTTCTAATTCCTCGTAGCGTGTAGTGGAAGGGGGGGGGGGGGGGGATTGATTAACGAAATAATGACACATCGATACGATATTGGTTCGGGGAAAGATATATCTTTTTAAGATATTCATTAATATATAGGGTGTAGAAAAATTATTAGTTTTCTCTTTCTTAGGTAGCAGGATGTCTATTGGACCTCAAGAAGTGGTTAGATCGGAAGTCGAGGGTGGTTTGTCAGGACCAGCCAATCCGATTTCGAATCAATCAATGGATTGTGGCTGCGCGCAATTGCGTTGTCCGAAATTGGCGAAATTCGCGACAAGATCTTTCTTCGTTACACTTTTATTTTGGATCGGACTTATCCAGGCTGCAGCACAGGCCTATCTATACCTGACTGGGCCCACGTTGGCCAGAAGGTTCCAGATCGATCCCTACCTTATAGGTGACGGTGGATTTTAATATTTTCAGGAAAACTTGATGGAGTAAGAAATTTTTATAAAACTTTTCTACTTCTCACAGATTGGATTCTGGTCGTCTCGGAAATTACTCCGTTCGTTGTTGGAGTTACAGTGGCTTACTGGGGTGACAGGGTTCATAGGGCCGCATGGACCGGGGCTCTGGTTCTCATCCAGTGTGCAGGATTCTTGTCTATGATAATTCCCCAGTTGACGCATCAGGTCAGGATCATTGAGGAAACTGAAAATGTCACGCACATGTCTTTGTATTCCGGTAGGTGGATCGTTGATTTTCTTAAGACTAAATTCAAGTGAACCTCTGTTGATGATTATTTTGAACCCATCAGAAGATAGTCCCGAGCTGTGCTACGTGGGAATTCCGAGAATCTTCATTGATAAAAGTGACACTTGTTACTTCACCCTTGGAATTTTGATCTTGACACAATTCTTATCTGGGATGGCGAGTGTGGCTTTTTATGCTCTTGGAATTTCATATTTGGACGACAACACGAGAAAAACACGTGTACCTGGATTCATTGGTCTTGCATTGTCTTCGAGGATTTTTGGATATTTCTTCGGACTCATTCTAGCCTGGTTATGTCTTCGGTGAGTCGTACGATAATATCTTTATGTGACATTTGAGAAAAAAACAAATTTTTTTGTCACAGGATAGACGCCGAGAATTTCAATGTCATAGAATCTTCTCAGGAGCAGATTGGTGCCTGGTGGTTAGGATGGCCTATCTTGGCATTCTTGTTAGCAATTCCTGGAATATTCTTATCGATATTTCCAAGAAGATTGATATCCGAGGTATCTTTAACGATTCGCCAACTTTCAATATTTTTTTTTTTTTGTAAGTTGTATTAATCTCAAAAATTTTATAAAAAGGTTGTCGAATCGGCCGCAGCATCCATTCTGGACTTGGCTGGACGATCCAGTAGATCATCCCAGAAATCTCTGAATACGAAAGTAGGAAGTACCAGCTTCCTTCCATCGATCCTGAGACTAATGACTAATAAAATGGTTATATGTAATATCTTGGGAGCAATTTTTTGCTTAACAGCTATCATGAATTTCATGATGTTCGAGAACATTTTTTTGGAATCTCGATTTTACTTACCAAGGCCAAACGGGATTCTTTTGGGCTTCGGTGATCCTTGGACTTCACGAATGATCACAAGTATTGATCCTTCGATATTCTACTTGAAAATTTCATAAATCCTTCCTCTCTTTTCCGAGTGTCTTCTACGGTACAAAAATTCTTTCAGCAATGATCAAGCCCATTCTCATCGGCATCGTAGTGATCGTGTCTGGATTCATAATATCGGGAAAAAAACCAGGACCAAGATACTTGGCTGGATATAACGTGCTGGTGACCATCATGGCATCAACGTTAATATTTGCACTGGCATATGCAACTTGTGACAAACCATCGATAGTCGGCGAACGTAAAGGATCGTAAGTGAATCAACCTTAAGGTTACCTAAATAATAAAGAAAATTGTGATCCAGAAAAAAAAAATGAAAAATTTTCACGAATTCGTCCACGCAGCATCTACTTGCTGAAGTACTGCAACAAGAATTGTGATTGCTCTCGCGAGGCAGACTTCCGTCCAATTTGCGACAGCAACGGTAAATTCACGTTCTACAGTGCCTGTCACGCAGGGTGCACTGTGAGTTCTTACGTGGACAACAAGAAAGTCTATGGAGGATGCAGCTGCGTCGAGGAGATGACAGGATTGGGAAATACTCAAGCCACCGATGGTCCTTGTAACTCCAGCAGTTGCCGAATTGGCTTAATAGTCTATCAGGTATAAAGTTTCTACGAGATACCTAATGAGCAGATCTGACTATTCAATTTCTTCAGGTTGGCACCGTTCTAGCCTATACTTTAGTAGCCTCCAGTATGGTTGGGCACCTGCTGATCAATCTGAGATCAGTCTACGTCCAGGACAAGGCGCTGATGATTGGGTTCTGGATGACCTGGGTCGCCATAGTCGTTTTCGTACCGGGAAGATTACTCTACCACAAGATTGCTGCTCTTACTTGCAAGCACTGGGGTTCTCAGGGTACCTTGTGTCACTTATACGACACAAAAACTTTCGGGGACTACACGTGCTACTTGACAGCGTTCCTGCTGTCAGTTGGAGCCATATTTCAGATTCTAGTTTGGTACTGGAGCCGCAAGCTCAGGCTTTACAGTAATTCGCTTGAGGAGAGAGACCATGGCGAGATGAAGCAACTGTCGAGCACCCAAACAGTGCCTCTATTGGATCCGGTACCAGGACCTTCCGGTAGCAAGTCCAGTAAGCATGGGTCTTGATTGGTCATTACATTCGTCTTTGAGATATTAGCATATTTTGATGTGCAGGTGACACGATAAACCACATCGATGAGGAACAAAATGATAATCCTGAACCTACGCAAGGACCGGCAGTCCAGGAAGCTGAAAATCCTCCAGACTCTTCCAGCGCGCCTCTGAAGTTTGGACCTCTAGGACCTGGTAATCGTAGGAACGAGACCAGTCTACCACTCAAAAGTTTACCCGTCGTGGAAGAGAGAAATATCGATTCTGCGGACGAGCTCGATAGCTCGAGCGACGAGAATAATGACGAGAAGAATTCCAGTCCCAAAGTAGCATACAAACCGCTGGAATTAGATTCAGATGTGGAGAGTGACTTGAATAGTGTAGGACCAAGATCAAGACGCAGAGTAAACAGCAAAGAGTTTGATCCCGTCCTAAACAATGTGGGTATAGCATCTTTCCCTGTGACAGGAAAAGCATTTCCCAATCCTGATCACTATGGAAATCCTAGAACACCGTCTAAACCACAATCCTCTTTAAGCTCAGATTCACTGAGTCCTGTTTACGAAGGTCCACGCGAAGCCGACATCAGGAACCAAGATGGGTTCTCATTGACAGATAGTTTTGAATATTCAAGGAAGAAAAAGCCAAACGGTCTTCTCAAAAATTTAGAACCGTACCGTCTGACAGGGGACTTCAATGAGGTGGGAATACCGATTACGGAGAGTCCAATGAATTCCCCAGAACCCAATGTAGAAATACAAAGCATTCAAATGACATTGGCAGACTACAGGGCGAGTCAGGATGACCTGAACGTTGCACGATCCTCGATAGAATCGGCCGATGGGAATGTAAGTTATCATCTGGAAGACGCGGTAGCTGAACCAGAAGTTCCGCCCTTGTCAGTAAGGCCTCCATCAAGAGGTCAAACGTCGTCTGGTTTCGGTAGCTTACCGGATGTCGAAGAAAGAAGTACTCCTCTTCCGTTGACTCCATCATCCATATTGAAGTCCCAAGAGAGTCTGAACTCAGGAAGTTCACGGGATCGACCGCCTCCACTGAACACCGATTTTTGAATGGGATACTCGAAAAGGGATCGATTTTAATTGCGCGAGAAACACTCGCGATCCATAGTACAATCTGAACTTATAGTGATATAGTTTTATATTTATTCAATAAAATTTTACTCCGCCGTTAATACTGTCTATCTAAGATAGGCTAGCTACACCTAGCGCCACACTGCGATAACGAGTGTCTTGACCTCGAAGAGACTCCTTTTTCAAAATGATCGCATCAGATAAATATAATCGTTTGGTAGCAGGTAGCACCGACGTATCGATAATAGACTAAATCGTAAAAAAGGTATTTCCGGCCAGAAACACGTCCTGGGCCAAGTGCACTAATCGAATGATAATCAATTCTAAATATCTAAGAAGATGCTTAAGGTACTTGAAAAGTATTTATTTGGCGCACCCCCCCCCCCCTTCCCCTTTTTTTGTCTCTTTTTGACTTCCTCTTCTCCTCCAACGTTATCCGACCTGCTTCTTCATACCATTCTTCATGTTTCTGCTTCTCTTTGACAAAGTGATACCCAAGATCAAATTTCACTGGGAATCACAATGCATCACCGGGTTCCTCGACAATGTCCTCCACATCAACGTCCTCGTCGAAGATCTTCACGTCTTTTACGTAATACCAGACTCCGACATCGAACAACGTGCCAACGGTTACAAAACCTGAGGAAGCACATAGAGCGTTACGAAATATTATAAAACCGGTCATAAGACTGACGAATCCACGTGATAATTAATTTCGAAATGTAATCTTACTGGCTGCCGTGAAGTTCAGCAAGTATCTCAGAGATTCTCCGTTGTAAAGCCAACAGTTTCCCGTGCCGGAGCATGTCTTTCCCCATACCAGACAAGTCTTATCTACGAGTGACAAAGAAGATGTTAGTCAAATATTTCGAAAATCGTGAAATACATCTTTCGAGAAAAAGCGCTCTATTACTCACCCAGTATAAATCCAAAGAGAATCGGAGATGGAATGAAGGCAAAGAGACTCATGATGGTCAGACCGAAGCCAATAGCCACAGTCTTGTCCTTCTCGTCGACGCACCTCACGGAAACAAGGAAGTTCGAGGCTCTTCCGGTTGCCCCGCTGAACTTGAGGAGACAAACCACAGCCAGGAAGACGTAGAACTTGTGCATACAGTCGACGGGACAGGCGCCGGGTATCGCAGTGCCTGAACTTTGCGGCGAGCTGCTCAATTCGGATGGAAATTCCGTGGAGCCGATGTGGCTGCTGGGGTTGCTGATCACGGCGAGAACTCGAGAGAGTTTAGAGTTTACGCAACTGCAGTCCGTATATATTTTACTGCCATTGGTGGTTACCTGGTGATGAAAATGATAACGACTTCATTGACCGATCAAAATTGACAAATACGAAATTGATAAAAACACGAAGAAATCATCGCACCTTCATACTTCGACAACCTGCATGGCAGGCAGATATGAAGGTTTGACCTTCTTCCGAACACACTGGATTGTAGGTAACGTAATCGCAGAGACATTTCTCGTTGCATGGCAGTTCCGTCTTGAGTGCACCGTTCGGCTGCACTGCCATCTGATTGTCATTTGCGGAGCATCCAAGAAACGCATAGGACACCATACCCATTACCGAAATTGCGCCAACCATAACGTTCCAGGCTGCCAAGTATCTGGCTTTTGGCTTGTACTTGGAGATTATTAGTCCCGAGAGTAAAATTCCAAAGGCGCTGAAGACGAGGCCCACCGTGCCTGTGATAAGGGAGGAGACCGAGGCCGACTGCTTGTACTGAGTTTCTATGTACTTTGGCATGAAGATCCAATAGGGCATGGAGCCCATAAAATAAAATACGGTAGCCAGATTGTTGCACATTAGGGTGGTGTTGGCCAGGAGTCTCTTAAAAGTGGTGAACATGTCCGAGAGTGACGCCGGAAGTTCCGGTTCCTGATTCTCGCCTTTGAAGCTGGAATTTGATTTGCTTCTCTCGATCGCCAAGACCCGGCGGGCTGCCGCACGCGGTAGAGTCTTCGGGAAGAGGGCGATGACACTGGCGAAGACGAAGAGCAATATTGCCAGGATTATCCAGCCTATCCACCAGGCGCCCAGCCATCTTGGGTCCTGCGTGGTTATGGTTGGGGTCAGGGTGGGACTTATGTAGAACTTCAGTGCAAACGAGGCCAGCCCGTAGCCAATGGCTGGTCCCAGCATTCTCAAAAAGTATGAGAAACTTATGAGAGCTGGTGTCTTTGATTTTTGTATGTTGTCGTCCATGTACGAGACCCCTAGGGTGTAATACAGAGATCCACCCACGCCGGAAACCAGCTGAGCGATAAAGAGGAGAACTTGTGGTGCGAAATTCTCTTCGGGATCCTCGCACTCTTTTTCGCGTCCCTCTTTACCCAGGCACAAGAATTTTCTCTGCTTGTCCGGTATGAATGTGATGTTTGTGGACTCCTGGTGCTTCGATCCGTACTCCTTGGTCAGCAACATCGCGTCCTCGCCAGGACCGTACAAAAAGTGTGGCAACATGTTCAGACAGCAGAAGAGAACAACCTGCCGACGAAGGAAGGAAGAATGAGGTATTGATAAGGTCTCGCTGATAAAGGTGTCAAGGCGAAGAAGCGGTGATCGTTCGTTCGCCGGTCCAGTGAATGGAACTAGCAAAGTAGATGAAGAGCACTATCTGGAGAGGCGTGAATGAGCGTAGCTACGATTTTAACGCTTCCTAATTTAATTAAGAGACGAGCAAGCAACCGCGGCACTAGTTCTTGAGATACGTGTCGACAGACTCACCGTGTAGATTCCAGCGGCGATCCATCTGGGCCTGTGTCCTCTTCCGGCATAGTAGGATATCACCACCGATGCGAAAAGCTGAGAGATGTCATTACCCACGGTAATAAGTCCTATGGGGAATGACATGAAAAACAGAGAGAGAGAGAGGGGGAGAGGGGGAGAGAGAGAGAGATAGTGTTAGTGAGAGAGAGAGAGAGTGAAATAAACAATGGCTCATCCAGTCCTGGACTCTGCGATTCACGAATCACCATTCTCTCCAGACTTACCAGTGGTCTTCGATGGGATCTTGAATCTCTTCTCTATGGTGGTAATGGTGCCGTTGAAGTAGGCGTAACTAGCCGAAAATATGCAGCCCAAAACGCCATAGAGAAAGACGTAAGCCTTTTTATTCGCCAGTCTCTGTAGCGTCGGTCCTTTGAAACACCATATGCCGCAGGTTGTGTCGTCGGTGATGGGAAGGTCCTTGAAGACTTCCTCGAGTCCTCGGGTCGGCGTCGTCGGCGTCGTCGACGTCGTTGGGGTCGTCG
>JARQSV010000285.1:38288-53295 GCA_030142285.1 Calameuta idolon | reverse complement strand
GATGAGAATGGCAGGCAGACACGTACACCATTATTTACTGGACACGTTGTAGAACCATAAACGTGTACAGACTGTTTCATAAGCGTATAATTGTAATAGCTGTGAAAATCCTATTTATCTAGAGAACAATTTTATCTTCAGTCTTCGTATAGTTTTTTTGTAATTCTAATCAAATTATTGTTCGACGCTTATTTTTAGCAGAACAAAATTGTATTTTATTTATTTAGTACTTTATCAGTGAAATTCTGTCAGGATTCGTTGTCGAATGTCGACGGGTTCTTAGACCTCGTGTTGTTATCTACGGAGATATAAGGATATATGGAAGCTTTATTATTCTCGTATTGGCACATTGACGTGTACATTGCAACGTAGTACAATTGATAAATTGCATATATAAGGCACTTAATTTGAGTCGCTGTCATAGAAAATGATTATTATGTTATGGCTAAATATAGTAATAACAAAAAAAAGGCACAGATTCCCGTTATACCATCTCCCTGGTAAGTAATATAAATTGTATGATATATAATATAGTATTAATCAGTTATCACGTGATATCGTTTATTACACGATAATTGTAATTGCACGAGATAAGAAAGTATCCGAGAAAAGGATTTTTCTTGAGTACAATAATAAGTATATATTGTATTAACTGTAAATTCTTTAACATGATACTAAATAAAAATTTTCTTTCTCTTTAATTCGCGTACATAAGGCGAGTCAGCTGTTAAAGATAAATGATAAATTGACGTTTTATATCTTGGAAGACTTCAATTAACTTATTACGCAGTGAGGTGCGTCGGATTTACCAGATTTTCCAGTACCTGCCGATCCTGCGGTACCAGTGGAAGTAATGGAGCCTCTTCTGGAAGACGAGGTAGGTGGCATACTGCCAGTAGTATCCAAGAATTCGTCATCGTTTTCGGAATCCGTATCTTTGAATTGTTTACTAGGTAATAATTCGTGGACGTATTGTTCGATTAAATCACGATTGCGCGCCATAATGGCATTTCCGTTATTCGTCATAAATGGGGGATGTCCATCATCATTGCGCGAATAGATACGCTCTGCGTATAATTGTTGAAGACAGCGAAGAGCTTCATTGTCGTCCATGGAATTTCTATTGTCTTGGAACCGGATGTCCGGCTGTTCCGATGTAGCTGCCGAACCGGAAGCATGTTTAACAAATCCTATCTTTCCTAAGTAATCATTCTTCTGCATGTCTCCTTCAGAATTGAGGGTATTCACAATGGGATCTCCTGAATTTCTATAAATGAAACCCATAGCTGGCAATGTATTTAGATTATTAGCTGCTGATGGTTTCTCGTAAAGGGAGAACCTGCCGCCATCTCCAGGTAGCATCTTCGAGAATTTTGTATCGCCGGCAGGATACGAGTATCTGTCACGTAATGGTGGCTTCGGAGGTGGTGGTATATTTCCAGTTTGTTCACCATGATGGATCTGATTACCACCTTCTGATTGAGCGTTAAATTGCTGGTTGGGATCTCTGAGGTTTGACGGAGCACTGGGTACCCGAGTGGCTGCTAGACGATTACCAAATCGATTATCCTGAGTACCGGCTGCATTTCTCCAGCGTGCACTGTTCATAACCAGTCGAGCCAGCTGTTGAATAGTTTGTCTGGGCTCGTCATCGCTACTGTCACGTTCGCGCAGTGGATGAACTTTGGGTGGTGGAACTGGAGAAGGTGGCCGTAGACGTGGTCTTGCCGGAGTCGACGAATCTGCAGGCTCTTCGAGGAGTTGTTGCTCTTCTGTATTTAGTTGTCGTAAACGTTCATAACTCTCACCTTGTCCGGCCAAAAGATTCTCATCAGATCTACGTTGAGCTATGCCGCCATTGTACTGATAACCACGTTCATCCTGGGGCCCAGTGTAACGATCGTTAGTGCGTGTCGAGTAGTTATCATTTAAAGAATGTTCACGCTCAGCCTCTAGGAATGCTGCTGTGAGGATCATGGCAGTAGTGGGTTCACGTTGCGTGAATAGTCTTCTGCGAGCTGTCAATTCCTGGCTCATCTTCTCCTGAAGACGAGCACCCTCGATTCTCTCCTCTAGCTGCTTCTCCATTTGGAGGAAGGTAGCTGTCTCACGGATAAGGGACTTTGAATCCATTTTCATTGATACCTGCTGGGCGATGCGTCTCTCGGCCGAGGATTGTGTACGAGCTGCATCGAGATTTACATTAAATCTCAGTCCTAATTCACGTTGGGCCCTTACAAATGGAGATTGGGAGACTGGTCCCAGTTTAGACCATATGGTACCCAGTTTCTTAGGACTATTAGGACTTCTAGGCGCTGCTACTGGTCCTGGTGATATAACACCGGGTCTTGTCATAAAGCCTTTTTGGTTCACCATTTCTGTCCGGGTGTTAGCCATGGTGCAAGGCACACGACAAGGTTTTGGTGGTACCAGGTCCAATTTCGGCGGCACAACGCCTGGTTTCGGTGGGGGAACCAGGCTTGTGATCATCGGGTCTGCCGGAAGTTGAGGAATGTCAGCAACGTCCCTTTCGGGACTCTTATTTATCACAGAAGCATGTACCACATTTAAAAGATGATCTAAACGGTTCTCTAATCTATTCTGACGATCTCTGTCCAGGTCTAGGAAGCGCGAAACCATGTCATTCTGCGCGGCCAGGATCTGAAACGTAAGTATTAATAATATTGTTAGAGGAATTGAATAATCAATCAAAATATATTGAACTTGGACCAGAAAAACTCTCATTACCTTGTTCACAACGTCACTCTGTGAACTCAAAGCACTGATCATAAGTTGTTCTAATTTTTGTGCCTTCTTCTTTCTAAACGGAGCATCTGGCATAGTATCTGTATTCATGGCAAAGTCTTTCTTTTTCTCTAGACTGTTATTATTCTCAGAAGGCGTCGGTGAATCTTGCAAGAACTCAATAGATAATGTATCATCATTGAATGTTGCATTGTTTGTTAAAGTTGTGAGATCTGCATTGGGCAAATCTAAAAAGGCACGGTCCAGTCTCGATGGTCGTTCAAAAGTTTCATTCAACATATAAGCCTTATCGGTCTTAGGTGTTTGACAAAATGCATCATTTAGATTTGGTGCTAAATCAGGCGAATAGCTTGGCGACATGGGTGTAGCGAGATTCAAATTAGGATCATAATGTTGAGATGGTACTGTCTCGCGATACTGTTTGTAGTTCTCCATGAAGTTTTGCCGAAAAGCTGCTTTACGAGGTTCCTGAGGCATGGCACGATTATCTACTGGAGCGCTTTGCTGCAGTTGGTTTTGCGTTCGTAAAATATTTTCTATTTGTGGATTCTGATGCGTCCTGACCATTGTACTCCTTGGTCTTGAAACTTGATCCAATGAAACACCTTGTTCGACAGTGTGGAATAGATTTTGTTGAAATGCAGGATTTATTTGTAATAGATTTTGACGTAGTAAGTGATTTTCTGCCTGTAGTAAATTCTGACTTAAGAGCGCTTGGTTCTGCTGCATGTTTTCTTGTATTATTTGATTTTGCACATTCTGTACAGTATTCTGGTACGGCACTTCACTAAATCGATTATTGGGCAATGAATTCTGTCTGTATGTCTCCCGAATTGGTGATTCATCAAGAGGCATCGAATTTTGTCGAAATTTTGCAGTCATGGGAGTGGCTCGACGCGCTGTATTAGTGGCAGCATCTCTTACAGGAGAGAAGGTACGGTATGGTCGTGCCAAGACAGTTTCGTTTGATTCTGGAGAATCAGGGTAGTCTTCATCATCTTAAAAAAAAAATAATAATAAGAAAATCAATGAAATAATCTTTTTATAGAAGCAATCAGTTATTAACAACGATCCATACTCGGTGGCATCTCCCACGAAGGAGACAGTGCTTCAGTTCTCAGTGGTACATCAAGCGGATCCCTATACTTGTGTTTCATCTGAATATTCTTGTTTGTCTTAGCATCTTTCGGAGGAGACTTGATGTTGGCTGAACATGATGAATCTATAGAAAGAAGCAACAATATATGTAAAGACAAAATAAAAGTAAGATATCTGTGATTTAAAAAGAAATAACAAAAATAGTACAAATAAAGCTAATAAACTGAATCAAAAAAAGAAAGAAAGAAAACCAAATGAATGCTTCTAGTACACATACCTACAGTATCAAGTCCATTAATATTGATATTCTCAAGACGTTTATTCTTCAAAACTTTGTCAATGGATTCATAATATTGCTCGACGCCCGCTCTGGTACCAACCCTCTTGGCTTCTCGATAACATACCAAAACTTGCTTCATTCGCGAACGACATTGTTTACCAGAAACATTATATCCCTTCTTCCTCATATAACGAGCCACGCTCTCCCATATCAACTGTGGCTTAGTAGTGAATTCCAATTGTTTCTGAACCTGTTTGTCAGTCCATACAGATACGAGTAAAGTAGTACTCTCGGGAGTCCATTTGTATTTAAGATTTTCACTGGAGTCGCTCATACTTTGAATAAAAGGTACACCTGTTACACCGCCAAAAGTAATGAAAGAAAAATTACATTTAAAGTCACAAAAATTCTTCTCAAACGCTCTATTTACTCTCAAGTGTACGATCACACGTAGGACTACGTAAGATTCCACTGCGTGGGACGCTTGACTTTAACGAACTTTCATTTTGAATCAGAATGACGTAGTGCGTCTGATGGAGGGAGGCAAAGGGCACTCTGGACCTCAGGAACAAGAAACGACCAATACGCCTTCATGTGCGCAGACCACGACTAAATCTCAACAAGTGCTCCACCATTCTTCTTAGAGCCGTAGACTTGTTTACATCTGCTTCCACCAATCCGCTATATCATATCTTTGTTACCTAATGGTCACAATCCGTTTCCCCTTCAATATTCCATTAATTTATCATTGTTTCCTCTCATTTCTGCAGGTACTGCTGAATATTACATCCCCCTATAATGTCCGACCAGCAGACGACACTATAGAGCCACGTTGCTCTTATTATGGTTAAACATAAGCCTTAAGCCGGTGACGCAATATACTCTATTCCCAGTGTACTATAGTTTGTTGATCAGTGTCGTTTGGCGGGTTGCGTTGTAAGGATGTTTGTTTACCTTGTGTTCCACATAAAACTCAAGTAAATGGTAAAAAAAAGAATCATTTCATTCATTACAAAGGATCCATTTATTGAATTGCGCAAGGGCAGAATATTAAGTATCGAAAGTCCTTTTTTAAATTCATTGACGAACGACTCTCTTCGAGTGTACGATATTGAATTAAACACTGTAAAGTAATTAAAAAACGTAAGTTTAAGATTGTACAAGTAATCACTCACCACTGGTGGCGGTGCAGAATAATTACCTAACATAAAGTGGTGCTGGGAGAACTTGACACGTCATACGTCGAAGCTTCTGGAAAGCAGGTCGAAGGGTGGCGAAGATAAACATTGGTGGAATTGACAGTTACATCTACAGGATCTTCGTCTGTACATACCATACACAGGGATTGAAGATAGAAATAGTATCTCGTTAGAACTGCAGAGTAATGAAAGTAGAACGGGCACTGGTACTGCATCAAAGTATGTATCTTAGCAATGCACCAGGTGTACCAGTGAAGTAAGCTTTAACCTAGACTAGAGGAAACTGTTAAGGAAAAATGCAAGGGATCGTAACCGGCGGAACAACTTGGTACGGTGAGTAGAATAAAATTTGACAAAGCTTAGCAGTTGCCGTTGTATATTGGAAGTACAGGAATGCCATTATAAGAGGGCATTGATCAGTGAATGGGGTTGCAATTATACTTGGTAAATTGTAGCTAGTAGCTTGAGCGTTTCTCTATTTTTATGGACGTCACTATAGCTCTAGCTGTAGCGACGTAGAGAACGTTTGACAAGTGCGTATTCGATTGCAGCAGCTGTTCAATAAAATTTTTTACCATCTCTCAGAGAATATTCATTGGCACGCATGCACGGTTTAACGATGAATCGGAGTGTCCAGTTGTGAAAATTCTAATCGATAAAGACTGACGAGTTTTCATTTATATGCCGCGACGCAGAAAAATGGGACGTGCAACGTTTGCGTAGGTCACCTGAAGTGAATTATGGTGGGGAGAAAAAGACCCTAGGATACATTTACTAAAG
Organism: Calameuta idolon; assembly: GCA_030142285.1. Lineage (NCBI taxonomy): Eukaryota > Metazoa > Arthropoda > Insecta > Hymenoptera > Cephidae > Calameuta > Calameuta idolon. Next base: position 47,172 of record JARQSV010000285.1, on the reverse strand, counting down.
GCATAACAGGACCAGGTGGTTTTGCTGAAAGATACTTTGTTGGTTGGAGTAGCTGTGTTTTTTCTTACTGCATATTGCAGTTGGTATACATGTCTTTTTATTGTGGGTAAGTGAAATGTCGGAACACACAGTGTTTTAATTTGCTATGAGAAACGCAATTGTCGCTGGTCATTAGAAATCAGAGTCGTGGTGTCTTAGAAATGGTAATGCGTAATAAGGTGAAGGATTAATCGGTTTTGGAATAGAAATGTATCTGTATCTTCTTCCGTTGCTCGATGCTTTGAGTACTGTCTCGACAAAGTCCCGGAAACGGTTTTGCTTCTGCCTATAGCTGAGAGGCATGCATACGAAACGACGTTCACACTCCGAAGTTACGCAAACTACTGGCAAGGAATCCAGATGCAAAGCGCGTGGATCTCCTTCAAGATTCCAGAGCCTACTACTAGGGCTGAACACTGAAGGGAAAAGAGATTGTAGTACGTTTGGCGCCGCCACTGTCAGGTGGCAGCATCGTCGCACGGCTCGCTCGCTAGCGGCCACCATTGTTGAATCCTGCTTTGGTTGATGCCCCGACGATTTTTTGGCCGAAAATCGTAAATTTCCCAGCCCCGCACGGGCCTCGTGCGTAAGGTGCGTACCCGCCGAACAAGCCCGCGAAAACGAGCGCGAGTCCCGCGTGCACCCGTGCCGCGTCCTTACCCATCTACGTTCCGTGATATTCTAGTGAAATCAAGTGTGCCCATCGATTTACGCGAAAGAAAGGCACCCATGTCCGTCGTACGTCGGGGTGTTGCTGTGTGCTACAAATCGACGTCGTGCACCTTGCGTGCGTGTCGCCGGTAACAGTCCCTCGTACTTTACACTCCCCGTGTACAAGTTTCACGAGTTTCTGTAGAACCTCTACCTCTCGACATTCGGAACGTCTCGAGGAAGAGACATCGGCTGTCCACCGGTCCGGACGAGTGCACGCTGTACTTTCGCGCTAATCAAAATACAGCATTTTACGGTTACTTTGAATATCCTAAGGACTCTTACTACGGGAAAGGTTCTCGCCGACGTATTATTTATCTGTCGTGTGTGTGTGTGTTTGTGTCTGCTCGAGGATTTATCATCATTTGTACTGTATACCACTGCATTGTCAGATTTTCACGTTTGGACTCTTAAGCTCGTGCACCCTGGACTTGTGCCTTTGCGACAACTAGTCATCGTGTTCACGCGTGTTCCGTGTTGGAATTCGCGAATATCTTACCAGCCAACGTCCTCCGCCTTCTCTATCTCCTTCTCCACTCTCGCGCTCTCTCTGTCTCTCTCTCACTCACTCTCTCTCTCTGTCTTCTTTTCACTCTCCTTCTCTTTCGCGCGAATTCACCAACGCCGGAAGGGATTACCTGCCTCGTAATCCCTACGAGTCTGTTCGCGTTCCTGACTCCCTATTGTGACGCTTTTATATTTTTATTCGTTTTCATTCTCTTCCTGAAGCTACTTCCAGCAGTCTGAGGAAATACGGGACACGTTCTGCACCGCAAAACCGTTAGCATTCTTCATACTACGCCCGCGATCCTAACACACTTCCGTTTTCCTGGGATCTTTTCGACGAAATTCGACGCGTCGTGATATCCTTGTGGATGTTATTTCTTTTTAGTATTTCAAAAAGTCTCGTACGACGGACTGCGCACTAGGGATTGTTTGAATAGACGGAAGGGTGCCGCGAAGGCGGGCCAGCGTGGTAATTCTCGATGTCCACACCCTGAAGAGATTTTCTTGTTTACCATTTTGCTCTTGGAGAATATCAGTGCTTGTGTCGTTTTATCGTTTTATATGAATCCTGAATCGGATTCTTATCCTTGCCCCGTGTTATCCTCGTGTGATTGAACTTCTGTCAGAGGCTGATTATTGCCTTGGATGAATTGAGTTGTACTGCTGTGTCCTTAATTAATGGATAATTAGTTTGGATATTGTAGGGTAATGTCGTGGCACGGCCCATCACACGGTTTTACACGGGAATATACGCTTTCGGTACTCCAATTTACTAAATCGCTCGGTTATACGTGAAAATTACGTTTGCAATATGGCTGTGGTCAGTAATGGTGTATACGCGTAACGTGAGCCTTTAACGAGTATACCATTTGGTATGAAGCAGTGGCCCAGATTTTGGAATGGGGCCTGTGCGAAGCGAGTTGTTGTTTCTATATTGAGACTCGGTATCAGGTGATGGCTGGTAAACTTCGTTTCGATCATAAGACCCCTTGTCCCACTGAACACTGATAAAGCTTTCGGTGGAGGTGTTTTATGGTTTTAATACTTGCTTGCAGAAACCAAGAGCACGAATATACATACAGCCGAAGTGGAAGATACTACATTGGGAAGCCTCGATCGACTGCCGTACGATCGACGGTTTTATCAGGATACACAGCATATTAAGGAACGGCAGCCAAGAATTGAAGGACTTCAGCATGGTGTGACATCGGATAGATCCTCTGCTGCTCCCAGCAATGGTACATATCTTTCTTTTTGTCATTGCTGTTATTGTTGTTCCTATTTCTTTTTACTCTTACTAGTACTAGGTGTCACACATAAGTTTCTCTAGTGCATTAGATACTTCTATATTTCTCTTACCTTGTTCGATGACTATCAATGTCGTATTGGAAAAAATAATTTTTATCCTCGTAGACACCCAATGTTTGGATTTAATGTTTAGTTAGGTAGTGAATGTTTCATTAAGGATAATGTTTTCATTTCAGGGTTGCCAATTCTGGGAAATGCGCCACAATGGGCGCCACCAACGAATTACGTGCAGCGGGATTATCAACAATCCTTGGTAGCACCGGAAGACATATTGAAAGCGTACGAATCGCATATCAAGAGTTTAAACAGTGAGCAGGAAGGTGACATTAACACCATCCACGCGAGTAACATCCTCAAAGCCGTACAAACGGCGTATAACCTTCGAGCAGGCTTCCTGTCACCCGATTTGGGCCTGTTGGGACTTGGTGCTCTGGGCCTACCTGGAACTTGGTCCTGGCAGGATCGTCCTCAGAGTCTGGACACGCAGCCTGAAGTAAGGGAACATCAAAGCCTAAATTCATACCCAGAGTTCAGCTCGACCTGGCAGGATTCTCAAGCTGTCTCCCAGTCGAAAAGCAGGAACAAGCATACAGACAGAAAGGCGAGTTCCCACAATCTCTCAGAGGGTCATCCTGATATCGAGTGCGCCAGAAAATCTAAATTGTCGTTGTCACATTCCCATGAAAGCAAGCACGGCCACGCGGATCGCCGTGATAGCCGAAGCTTGTTACAAAACGATACGAATTTGGCGCACGCCGACGAAGGTACGAAAGAGAGGAAAGGCTCGGCGGAGAAGCCTTGCACGGAAAAGCCGCGTGAACATTCGACGAATCTAGAGAATTATTGTTACACAAAGTACGGCGAGTTCGCCTGCGGATTGCTCAAGCATTCCGATTTGGCCGATCCGACCTTGACTCATAGGCAGCAGAAGTCGTCACGTGGAAGTGCCGAAAGCTCGCGTTTGAATGTCGATCGTGGCGCCGGTATCAAGACGGAGAAGTTCGCGGACGAGGAAGTGAATAGAATCGACGATTCGTCGGCGATAAAGGTGTGCAAGCTACCTCGTAACTCCTGGGAGGATTTCGATATGGCTGGACAATATCCTGGACACAGCCGACCGCCGGTTGGTACTCCTCCTCCGCAAACGGTTTGGAATCACCTCACCATGACGCAAGGACAAGGTACTTACTTCTATAGATATCAAAGAAATTTCTTATTTATGTTTATACTTAATTAGCCCTAATCATTTATTAATTAAGTTTCAGGGTTAAATATTCATCCTACGGCTCTGTCCGGCGCTGCTCTCAATCCAGCTGGTTTTTATACTCATCCCTCGATGGCCCGGGCGTCCCACCTAACCTCTCAACTGACGCCACAGTTGGCGCATACTCAAGCCCCACCAACGTGGCACACGCCAACGGTACCGTCGAAAACAGTGACCCCTGCCAACGCGCCAGGCAACCCGCTCTTCAGTTTACAAATGCTGGTGGACAATCGTCAGAATCAGAACCAGTACAGGAATTCCCCGGGTTCCCAGAGTACCTTAGACCTCTCGGCAACATCGGAGATGGCTGAGAATTACTCGAGAATACCTCAGGATACGCCCATTAGTTTAACAGCACGAAGTGTAGACAAGGGTAGTCGAAATGGTAACATTATATCACCCCCAATACCGCTTAACGGGGAGACGTCATCGGACAGCGGTATCAGCTCGTCCGTGCCTACGCCGAATTCCGTGAGCGAACCAGTTTCCTTATCAACGAAGGAGATAATTACACCTAAGATAACCGTGAAGAATTTTGAGAGCCATCTGAAGGGCGTAGCGAATCTTCACGACAAGATCAAGGAGATTAGCGTCGATAGCTTTGCCCAGAAGGTTATTAATCTTCCACCGAGTGTGACGATCGAGAGGGTAGTGACAGAGAAGAAGGAACCGGAAGTAACGAAGACAAAGGACTCGTTGAGTGTTATCGCGCAAGTGCCAAGGAATGTGTTGCCGGTTATCGTCAACCTGACTTCCAAGACGGACAAGGACGTGACGGACAGTCCAAGGCAGGAACCCTCCTCTGAGAGGGAGAGAAAAATAGAGGAGACCAGTGTGAGGTCTCCCAAGAACCTTCCAAAACGAGGTAGCAAGAAGGGCGTCGATTCCTTATTGGAAAAACTTGAGGGCGGTAATAAAAAATTAGGCGCTACTGAGAATATCGGATCGGTGATCGTGATGCCATTGGAGGAGAAGGACACGTGCAGTGTAAAGAGTATGTCGCCGGAACGACAAAAATCGAAATCACCTAACAGGGAGGATGAGGTCGTTTCACCAGCCTTCAGTAACGACGACTCAAACGACAATACGAAGCAGCGGAGAAAACGGAAGCTAGAGAAACCCGTGAGACTTAGTAAAGATTCAAAAACCGAGGTAGAAGACATGGAATTGGAGCCTACGGAACCTACGGAGCCGAGGGTATGTGAACCTCCAGCACCTAGTGAACCCGTTGTGCCTGTGTCAGTTCCGTTAAAACCTGAGGAGAGTATAGAGAGAGTAGAGAAGATAATAGAAGAAAGAATAGAGCAGAGGACAGAAGAGAGAACAGGAGAAGGAACAGAAGAGAGGACCGAGGAGAGTACAGAAGAGAGAGCGGAGGAGAATCAGCCAATCAGGAGGCGAAGAAGTAGCGAAGGACCAGCTACAAGTCTTACACCTACCAATCAGAGAGCAAGAAGAAAATCGAGTGACGACGCGACGGAATTCTCAAAGGTCACTAGTCCTAAGGGTGTAAACAATGCAAATCCTTTTAACGAGGTGGAATCCGAATTAGAGAAAATGTTTGCCGGTATCGTGGAGACGGATGTGGATCTTAAGAAGGAAGAAGAAAAGCAGGAAGTCGTGACGACGGAAGTCAAAGACGAGACTGTATTAAAAGTTGAGAATTCAGAGAGTAACAGCGTCGTCCTGACGACAGAAACGGAAGCATGTAATCCTACCGACGTATCCTCGACAGTCGACAGTAAACCGTCGCCCAAAAAAGGTAAGAAGGCCAAAGGTCGTGGCGGCAAAAGAAAAATATCAAGATCATCCGAAAATATATTTGGTACATCCGGTGGTGGTGAGACGCCGCAAAAGGATATAAAGAAGAGACGAGCCTCTAAGGCGGCGAGGAAACAAGAGGTGTCGAAAAAGACAAAAAAGAACGCAAAGATTGATGGTCTCCGGGAAATAGCGTACGATTCGGGATCGAATGCCAGTTCAATAAGATCTAGAGGTCCAGTGGTTCACGTGGAGGGTCCTAGGGATAGTCCTCTGAGTGTTCAGGTGGTGAACGCACCCAGGGAAGACGAAGAGGAGAAAAATAAAGAGAAAAGGAAAAGCATCGGAAATGGTAACGCAGGACGCAGTAAGAGGCTCAGTCATCAAAATGATCTCGATTACAGAGGTCTGTATATTTGTATTAACTTCATTGTAACTGCAATCTCTTGTTTACTCACTCGGATCTCCTTCCTAACCTCTGTTTTATATATTTATCAGGTAAAGTGAGTAGAGCGGGTCTCTTCAGTTCCACATTGTCTTCGCGATACGACGCACATACTACGGATTCCACGTGGGTTTGTGTATTTTGTAAACAAGGTCCTCATTGTGTTGTACCTGGAGATCCGTCCAGACCCCACCCGAACCTAGCCGGACCACATATAGCCCCAGGAACATATACAGTACGTGTTATTAATTGACCCAGTCAGTTCTCTGTGCAATAAAAATATACAATAGCCTAATTTCTTTCATTTATTTACTTTCAGGTTCCAGCCGGTGTGCTGAGCGATCTCTTTGGCCCGTACCTGATAGGGAAGGAACGTCTAGAGGATGGCATCCTTTCAGCAGACGAGCAGGAGATCTCGACGGAGCAGAAGAAAGGTGGGAAGAACAAGAGGAGTATCAGGTACGCAGGTCTGGCTGATCAATTCTCAGCGAAAATGGGCAAGAAGAAGAGGAACTCCATCGAGAGTAATATCAACGCTGTACTATTCACGGGGATGACGTTACTCCCGGGTGAGGAACAACGTTGGGAAGTCTGGCTACATGAACAGTGTGCGGTGTGGGCAGCTGGTGTTTATATGGCAGGTCAGTCCGACGTTCTTCCATTATAAAGACTTCATGAAATTCACTCTGTCCAACGACATAACCTCAAATCCAGGAGATGGTCGTTGAAGCTTCACCTGGCCTAGAAACAAAAATTACAAAACATTTAAATCTTATTTTACTAGATATCATAATGATACTCTTAATGAATTCTATCATAAAATTATGAATTGTTCCAGGTGGAAGAGTAACGGGTCTCCAGGAAGCTGTCTGGGATGCAGCCAAATCTGTCTGCGGCGCCTGCGGTTTAACGGGGGCGAATATTGGCTGTGTGAAGCGCGGCTGCAAGGCCGTTACGCATTATCCCTGCGCCCTTACCAAGGGTTGGCTCTTGGACACGAATCAATATATACCCAAGTGCAACCTTCATCGAGTTACGTGAAACATCGGTGAGTCTGTGGACATGGACGAGCTGAAGAAACCGCATCCTGTAGATGATGCTGGTCAGGCTTTAATTAGGTGCCACCGAGCGACGGTCAAGAGACGAGCTGTAAGAGACTAGGAACAAAAAAAAATGTTTATGACTGAAGATCGCCTTTCTAGTGGTTAAGGTCCATTGCGATTCGCGATGGAACGTAATGGCGTCACTTTTCCTTTTGTCAATCGTAGAAACTCTTGTTTCCATGAAACTGTAGATGTCGCCGTGGAAAATATTCTATGAGGGATTCCTTTATTTTTTTTTTTTTCTTCCTCGTCCAACATGGTTATCATATTATTGATATTCCTTTGGTCGAGTGCTAATGAACTGCGTGAATCCGTTACGTTTTATCGCGCACGACTAATGATGGTCGATAAGAACGTTTCATAGAATATGAAAATTTAGCGATAAAACACGAGGAATGATTGTCGAATGTTCTACAAGAAAAAAAAAAAGATTGACGCGCTACACACGATGGTCTACGTATGAGCGAATATGTGTCTGTCCTAATGGAAGAGATGAATTTTTGTTCCTATGTACAAGATGTTTAAGAATGAACATGATTGGCGGTCATTCAATCATTTTTTTTTTGTAATCGTATCTGGTACTGTTTTACTTTGATACACGAAAAACGTCCGGGATGAAAATTGACGTCGGTTTAATTACTTTTTTTTTTCGTGTAAAATTTTTACAGTTCCCGACCTTTACTAGTGGCCTTTCGACTTAACGATACCAATGAAAACGAACTCAATTTATTTGAAGCCTGTAACTTTTTACGAACGTCTCGACTGCACGAAGGATTGTTAATCGCATGAATGAAAAGAGGAGGCGATCGAGAAATAAGTAAATTGAGAGTAATATTGTACCGCTGAAAATTCATAGTCTCTCTCGCTGATGTATCCGGTGAAAATTATTTTCTGATATTATGTGTCCGGTATTCGTGCCATTTTGTTTGTCGACAACTTGTACACAGGAGCTTAAGGAAATTCCCGTGAGGTTTTGTTTCCGCGAACGACGTACTGCCTATGTACACGCCTGGGACAGCGACGGGAGCCTGAATTGGCGCAAGAGGAGCGGCGAGAGAATGAAAACGAAGATTAAAAGGAAAAAGTAATTTAACGAGAAGGAAAAGGAAAACGGAAACCGAGAACACACTTTGTTCGTTAATACACGACAGAGACAGCCACATTAAGATGCGTTAATTTCGATTTTTCTGCGAGCGTTATCATTTCTTATTCTTGTTTCGTTACTTTTAAATAATTTATTCGGACGATTGTTTGTCGATCGATAAAACAGTTTTTCGACGAAAATTCATTCTCGTGCCGCGATTCCTTAACGATTTCGTCATATCCTGTAAATACTAAAACTGTTATTACGTCTTTGCGATTGATAAGTAAAAAAAACTTGTACGGAATCGTATATGTCATGGGTTTCTTTTTGTCGTTTTCGTAATTAAATTTTATCTAGAGCCGTAGCGAAGCGCTCTCGCTCTATATACAATTTACACGTATACATTATTTTGATGGAAAATAACGAACAATTTCCAGTATATACAATTACGTCAGTTTTCATAAGAATCTTGCGGTGAAGTCGTTACTCTTTTTTTTTTGTCCATAACGATACCAAAATATCTCTTTTACTTCCATTAACTCTTTTTACAGTCTGTTTTTGTTTATAAATGAAATTTACAGAGAGAGAGAGAGATATTCGTTCAGTCGTCACTGAAACGTCTGAGCTGAAAATTATTTCTAAATGAAAATTTATACTGATTC
>JARQSV010000285.1:0-33165 GCA_030142285.1 Calameuta idolon | reverse complement strand
AGACGGTATCTCATTAGTCGATGTGTGGGAATGAATTCGAAGGCCAAATTTTTTGGGAAATATGCTTACTTCTTTTTTATCCTAGCTCTACAGTACTCTTTACGTATACGTACATGCATGGGGCGCACAGTAGGTGGATATCAGATGCCTTATTTACTAGTTGCTTCGTTTCGGTGGTAATATTTATTTTTTTCTCCCTTTTTTTTTTAATTTATCGTGTACACGATGCAACGTGGCCGTCGAGTCTATCCAGGCACCGTGGTAGCTTTAATAGCTGCGGGTGTGACGTCACACTGATAGCCTGATAAGCGGCTGTATCCTGTGAGCTAAGTTCTCAATGCACAACTATACCATTATACAGATGGAATGATTGCTCGACATTTAATTGCTCCTGCAGCTAATTGTAACTGCGGGGTGTCGCTTGTACAAGTCGCCGAAGGACGTTGCTTGTGTTTTTTTTTATTTTTTATTATATATTCTTTTTCTCTTTAATTCCACTGAATACATTTTACTGTTATCAACGCGGTCCATCGGTTGGTCCTTGCGATAATTTCGTCGCCTCGTCTCCCCCGTGTGCTGGAAGGTCATTCTTCGTGTAATTTGTAAACTCAAAAAGCGCTTCATTAATGTTTGACTGATTTATAACCTAAAATCGTATCGAACTTGTAACCGATACGATAAAAATAGTGAAAGCACGTGAAAGATAAAAATGCGTTAAACCGTGAATCCTCATGCGATATTATTCCCCATTAAAAACAGCATCGAGCTAGGCTGACTTGATCACCACGCGTACGATGCCGGGTTAAGAAAAGAAGAAAAGTATTCTGATTAACTGAAAAAAAAAAAAAAAACGTATTAATATCGTCCAATGAGAAATTTGCATAATTACGTAAAATCCCGAAAAATGTCATTTGCCAAGATCATACCTAGGGGTGATGAAGTTTTTTAAGTGTCAGGGTTGCCAATGCTTCTGAATTTTTATTGGCCGAGCAACGATGACAGTACTTAAAATTGGTAGTAACTGTGAACAGTGGCCTACTATAGAGTTTCACTGTCGCCCAAAGGGGATGGTCTTTTCTTGTGGACGTACCTTGAAGATAAATCCAGGGTCCTCAGTGCTCAAGGTAAATCCGGATTGTACGTCTTATGTATGTCGTTTACTCTGAGGGAGAAGGAGAAGTCGAGGAGTAGAGAAGGTACAGAGAGATAGAAAACTGGCCTTCGATTTTCTACGGTACCGTTTACTTCGTCGAATGCGACCTGACCCATCTGTCTGCGAAGTCGACGGGTAACATCGTCTACGCGACCTGCATTTTCCGCTTACTCGTGGCCTAACCTCAACGTCGTAACCTTTAGCGGCCTACTACCGGAGCCCACTCCGTCGTTCTAGACTCTCCGGAGCAACAGTCGGAGTACCCGATGACGCCTATAATACGTACATAGTCAGTCGATGCTCTTTTGACAGTCAGCATTCCTCGTCATTCTTTAACATCGTCAAACTGTTTATAGTTATTTACAACGTCTCGCGGTAGCCGGGATCGCACAAAAGATACACCCCGGGCGTTGGTGCCACGTCGGAATACAAATAGGCTAGTTTGAGTATCCTTGTTGGTGTCAGTATTGAAACGTGAAAATAAAAAAAAAGTCAGGCCTTGCGCTACGCCATTCTAACCTCCAATCATTGGAACGACCAAATGGTTCCTTGGCTCCCACGCCGAGTACTTCGTTTTCATCGATATCTACTTCCTCCTTCCGTTCTTTTTTCTTCATCGATGTCTTTTGAAGTCATTAAATCCGCCATGAAGTTCACTTCGCGGCCGGCCTCCGTCTCGCTCTGCGCGCTCTAGCGGCCGAAAAGTGCAACTTCTACTCAAGTTTTCCTGCGAGTAAAATATCATCTCGGCACGGGTAGTCGAATTGCGTGTTTACTTTGAGAAAACTCTTACTCGGATTACTCTTGTGTCTGCGGAGGACACGTTTGAAAGAATTTTATGCTTACGGTTAAGTGCTATTACGTCTATAGGCAGGAACGCGAAATATCCGTTGTGGCCCAGAGACTGCGGTCTGTAACTGACGTCGCTGTACGAGTGGTGAACAAAGGAATTCTTTTTAATCGCTTTCAAGAGGATTCAGTGGGGGGAATACGCGTGAGAACCTGAAGGTCCAAAGTAAGTCTGAGAAATGTTTTATGACTTTTTCACGAGGATTTAGGTTAGTTCTTCGCAGTCTCGTTATATCCTTCTTTCACTGTCTCTTCGTGCGTTCCGTACGATTGTGCTAACCATTCGCGACGTGTCTCGTTATCGGGGTTAGCCAGGCGTTTAAGGAGTGCGAAATAAGAAATGGCTTACTAAATAAAAGAGTCTGGTCAGTAAATAGATAGCATTGTGCGAATCCTCAAGAACTCCCTCGGCGTCTCGTGCCTCCGTTTCATCTCTTTCTCTTGCCATCGTCTTTTTATTTATCTCCTTCATTTGCCCTTTCGTTCACACGAATTCCCCCGTGAGTTCAGAGGCTGCCACTTTTGCGTACATATCAAGTCCACAGAGTCTACGTGGGATACAGAGGATACGGAGGTACTAATGTCGTGTCAGACTAATCGTTACTTCGCGAGAGCAATAGTGTGAGAAAATAACCGCAATCGGCGCTGGGTGAACGTTTCGTGAGGAATTCACGCGATATTACAGAAAACGAGGAGCGTCGAACCTTCGCTCCAGCGCTTGATAACGCATTGACGTGGAAGGGAAGTAGAAGATACAAAAAAAAAAGTAAAAGGAATAAAGAGCCTAGAAGAAAGAAAAGTACGGAAAAACACAATTTCAAACGGATACCACGTGCCCTCGTAATAACCGGCCTGGATATGTCTCATTGTTTATACCTTGCGTAATCTCGCGCCATTGCTGACGCTCTCGAAGTCAGACAGCCAGTTACACATCGTGTGATATTTATATGTGAGATGACCGTCCGCCGAATTGTACTCTCTGACTCAAGGCCTAAATTTGTGCAGGTCGCATTCGAAATCGAACGTTCCCCTGTCATTATACTGAGAAACATGGAGGCTACTGCCGGATTCAAGAGATCGAACAATATTGCGTCGGTAAATTACAAAGAAAATAAATATCACGATTAATAATAATTTTTATTCCATTAATTATTAATAATAAATTTGTCATCTAATTTTCGCGGCGCATTCGTATTTTTTAAAGCGTGGCCTTCGTGTCTTCTCAGTCTTGTTTTGATCAGTTGCTACACCTCGGTGGCACAATGGACGCAGACCTGTCCGCCGATCCTGTCTTTTAACGAAGCGTCTCGAAATACTCTACGTAGATCTATATATAAATCGATGCAATTATAGATACAGGACGCTTTAAAATTCCACCATAGGCAATGACTAGGCTTCTAACTACATACCGTGCTACGTTGTAAACTAATCTGTTACGAGATATACGACCAAGAGGTTATTACCAAGATACGTGCAGTAGCGTAGATGGATGACGCTTGAATAATATTTTTTACGAAATTTCAACCGACAAGGTAATTCCAATTTATCCTTTGATAGAAATCGACTAATTAGGAACAATAATAGTTAATGCGATATTGAAAATTCTACGGTTCATAATACTCGAGTGAAGCTACCGCCAACGTATTTTCAGAGACGCCTATAATATATTTCTGTGTTTATTTATCATTGCACCCACATGTGCGCGTAGAAAATGGAGTTGGCGACGATATTTATAATACGTCTAGACTCTGTTTCTTTCTCTCTCTCTCTCTCTCTCTTTGTCTCACCTTTTTATCTCCTAAAAAAAAAGCCCTCAACTTTCTATCCTTCGACTTTATCGAAACTTCATTCATCGTTCGTATCTCTCAGAATTTCTCAAACGACCAAGAATTTTCCACTCGTCTCCTTGCCTCTCCACGTCTCACCTACAAATACGAAATTACAAATGGCCCCGTGTTTCGCGGCCACGAGGATACACGAAAAAAAAAAATATTATCTGGTGACTTTCGACGTGTAAAAAGATGACGCAACTTCGATTAGGAACAGCTGAGCATGCAGGTGCGGAGCACAGTACAGTCAAGCTGTCTCCCAACTCCACTGCCTGTTTCAGCTGCTGTCACCATGACGGTTCGCCGTCTCCTTACCTAACTCACCGTAAGACTGGACACACGCGTAAAAACATTTTACAACTGGACTACAACGGCCAGGCCTAATTCCTAGGTGGTAGCGAGAAATGCTTTGCGAGAAAACTCTATCAACTTTCGATCGGCCACGCTACAAGTAACCACCCGCACGAAACGGTATTGTTAGTCGCGTGTTAGTCGTAGACATTGTGTGTACTGCCCATAGTCGGTAGTACAGAGATATTTACTATAGACAGAACCACAAGCCTGCACTAAATGATCTTGCTTGCGTTACGTAGGGACCCCGCGCATGTATACCTGTAATAGGAAATATTTTACTTTCTTTTTCTTTAAAGAAACCATCCACGAACTTAAATTCAGGCTTTTAAGGTTTCCTACGAGTCTGCCTTTACATACTTGATAGTATATATATGTATATACAGTCATATGTCTCGTGGATCCTTATTCCAACTCTAAAAATTTTCTCTGAATACTTTTGTACGCCTCTACGTGGACAGCATGGGGTCGGTTTTTTTTCTACGTCATACAGTTTTCTGGGAATTTTTTTTTGTTTTCGTCGATTATTCAGGATTTCTTTTTCTTTTTCATTCGCTGATTGGAAAGAGTCGAGTGCATTCGAATGCACGCTTGTAGCACGTTGTGTGCTACATGCTTGACCTTATAGAAGTAAATTTTAATGTTTATCGATCAAACATGGCTGACGCACTGGGACTGTCTGTGCGACACTTGTTATCGGTGACTTCCGGTTTCCCGTGAAGCAGGATGACGCTGGGGAATTACAGCTGCGTTATTTTTGGAATCTCCTCTTTTTTGGTCCTGTTTCCTCTGGGCAGGAGCAGTGGGTCAGATTCTTTTTCCAATTACTACTATTTAGTCTCTAGCTTGAATACAGCGGTAGCGTCGTTTCTCATTCGTAGCTCGAACCACGAATTTCCTGGTACGCTTTTGCCTTTCTTGATTTTACTCGTAAGAATCACTTGGCTTCCGCCCAAACGACACTTTCGTATCCTGATTCGCGATTGGAAAGTGTCACGGGACTAAAAGTTATTGTTGATGGAACAATTTTTATCATTTACAAAATTCGTCTTTTTACATTCGTATATTTCGCAATTTCGTCACCCGTACCGAGAAACGGGAAAAATCGTCTTTCGTTAGTAAATTTCTCTCTACGGGCGTCACTAATTTTTTTACTCTCCTACGTTTCCTGTCTCGCATTTCCCCTCGAAATTCGTATCCTGCAACTGGTTGCTGGAAACCAAATGACGTGACGCAGGATTCAGCCAGATGTACACAATATGCCAAACTAGCTGTCTAAAGTGTAGAAGCAGTGACGTTATTCTCTTACAAGAAATATATATATATATATATCCAAGCGCACTAGAAAAATTAGCTACTCATTTATTGAAATGGCAAAAGGAGCCTACATAAAAGATAGCCGACACGATTTTCTCTCTATCCAATCTCATTGCAATTAAAATTGAATTCAATTTAAAGTCACTGAAATTCCATTGATTCACGTAGTAAAGGCCATGTGCATTTGAAGCCGGTAGTACCCATTCGAATGATTCAAGTATCCCTAATCGAAAAATAGTTAACCCCCTCCCTCCACACACGTTACATATTCATTATAACGCAGTCGCCAGTATCGGTTCACCTCGTACGCGCTTTTTCTGCATTATTTATATTCTCATTCGCTCGTTCGCTGGGTTATAACTGTACAGCGTCGGAGCAGTACGGTATAGAAACTGCATTAACTAAGTTACGTAATGACTGGTTTTCTCAGAGTACAAATCCCGATGACTTGTGCCTCCTTCTGTCTGTCTACCGAAGCGTCTCTTTCTAATTCCTTGAATTCCATGTAATCCTCTCTCTCTCTCTCTCTCTCTTTCTTTCTTTCTGTATCTCAGACTCTCCTTTTCCTCTTCTTACCAGTCTCTGTGCTTCTCTCTCTCTCTCTCTCCCTACTATACTCCATAATGTATAAAGAGCACCTTGTTCCCTCCTTTAGCAAGAGAGAAAGAGACAGAGGCAACTCGAGTAATTGCAAAGTACTGTTATGCCTTTGTCGTGTATAGCAGCGTGGCTTACATAGAAAATGAAGGGAGATGAGGGGTGAATAGCTAATGCATTCCCCTTTCGTCTGTAAGATTAAGTTATTTGGATGGTACGCTATTATTATTGTTATTATTGTTATTATTATTATTATTATTATTTTCATTCTCATTATCTAATGGTCTCTATTTTCTCATCAGAGAGATCAGAACGAACGGGTCTCTCGGGAGAAGATAACAAATTTTCACATCGACGCAAGTTCTTTCAATTGAGAGAAAAGAAGCGACACTGAGATCGACTTGCTGACTGGACAATTGCAGTTGGCCTCGGGCAATGACGCAACGTCATCGCATCATCTTGCATCGATAATCGATTAACGGTCATCCTAAGTCACGCCAACGTGCTCCTATACCCCGTCTGAGGGGCGACGGGCGGTGGTGGGGGGGTGGGGTGGAGGTGGGTTATACAATCTGGCAATTAAAATCTTAATTTCGTTTGGTATCGCTGTATACCTATATATTCGTTCCATTGGTAATCTATGCTCTTTAATTTTGACGAATGATTCGATTATCCATGTGTCTCCCTTTCTATTTCTTTTTCCATTTTGACATAACAATGGCCGACTACGTGACTAGTGGATTCTCTGGTTTATCTCGATAACTCTTCCAGCGACACTTTTTCTTGGTCCCAGAGCGACGATCGGTGATAAAACTTTGTAGTGATTTTTTTTTGTTAGTATGTATACTGTTTTTTTTTTTATTATGATTTAGTATGTTTTTTTTCCTAGGTATTTTTTTTTTATGGCATTGCCTTTGGTGCGCGTCGAAGCTGCTTTGATATTGGCGGGTCCCGGTCGTTTCCGTGCCTTTGACAATTATACGAATTACAGCCAATCGTATTTGCCGCCTTCTGTCACTGCCAAATGGACGGTTTCCACGAGGAAATAATCGGGGCTGGTTAAACTGGCTGGGCTATTTGCGCGCCGTGTAACACGGGCTTAACGTATATCCTATGTATCTCTGTATTACATGTGTATATTGTTGGCCCAGATAGTTCAATTGGCCGTGGGTATGAGACTGGGACTGCATACGTGTCGGGAATGCCAATACGTATTTCCGTCCTGGTAATGTTGAATTTTTATTGCACCCGAGGAAAATCGACTGATTAGGTGGAGAAGTACAATCGAGAGTAATGTGCCTTAAAGTGCTGAGCTATGTATATGTATATATACGTCGTGCGATTACAGCATCGAGGTATGGGAACACGGATTAAAGAAATTGTCGGTGATTGAAAAAAGAAGAAAAAAAAAAAGAAAAGAGTCAAACATACTCTAACTGTCAATTCTCTTTTGATCTGCTGTACGCAAACACGTGACTTAATTGTCAAATCGCGTATTTCAATTTGACCCTATGGTCAACGGTACCAGCCATTTTCCCATTAAGAAATTCATTCCTAATTATCGTAATGGCTTTCCTCGTACTTCGGGATTGAATGTGAATTGGTGGTTCCGATCGACGTGCAATTTCCGGCTTGATTGCCTGGCGCCTGCTGTAAAGTCAAAGAGAATCTTTCATTGATGAGGTAACGATTGCGTCGATTTAATCGAAGTTTAGCTAATCAGAGTAATGATTTTGATGGCACCTTTTTTTTTCTTCTTTTTTAATGTCATCCGGCTCGATGACTTTCGGATGATTATTTTGACTGACGGGGAAAAAATTATTCCCCCCCCTTAGTCGTTATACGGAAATGGGGTCTGTGGGTAGGAAATTTCGCAATTTGTCCAGCTACGATTCAAATTGGAAACTTTCCTAGATTTTACGCTCGATCGGGTATCTCTTTGCAACTGGAGTAATACGAGTGCCTAAACGGTGTAGCCATTCTTAAACCTTGCAACGTCGAGACTATCCGATCCGATCTCTTTAGCAGGCCCATTCGAGCGAAATCGTCGAAATTTTTACAGTCAATCGTGATTAACGACAGCTGCTCTTTCACCGAAGCAGTGATTCTTCAATCCGCCATTTTATATCGGCGATCGTCGCTTCGTCGCTGACGATCAAACGCCGTGGTTCTTGGTGCGAACGAAAAATGGGGTACCTGTAGTAATAGACGACGAGCAAAGCTTTTTTTGACGGATAAGAAAGCCACAATCCTCAAAAAGCGTACGTGGCTTTCGCATGAAATCACTGATTTGCCTTTTATATATATTTATATGCTAAAACAGAAAAACATATTAATATTTCAGTGCGAAACCATGCACGGGCCTTGTCCGTAAATCCGTAAGAAAAGTTGTGTGCAGTCACGTGCGACTTTTTGAGAGACTGTTTTGGATGTTTAAAAAAAAATTCCATTTACTCGTGAACACACTATAGACACGGTGTATTCAAAAAATAAGGACAAAGGCCGTTCGATGAGTGACGTAATGGTCATTACACGACGCTCAAATTACAGTCGTGACGTCATATACCCGACGTAACCCAAGTAACGCTCATCCAAGTAAACACGTTTCCCTTTTTTTTTTTTCTTCCTTTAACCATGCATTTCTTAACTCGTGTGAATATATGTACGTGCACCAGTGTCTCTGCCATATGCGGACAGGGATTAGACAGCCGAGCACTGGCCACCGCTTCTCTAACGTGGGTCTCTTTTGCTGCGAACTGAGAGAAAGAAAGTAAAAGGTTGCCACACATGCGGGAGTCACTTCGGGGTGGCATATAAGGCCGGTGCCACAATTTTATATTATGGTCTTTGTCCTCTCGACCAATTCCCCTCGTTAATCCCGTAGCGTTTGCCTTCCGCGACTTTAATTGACGTTGGTATCAGATGCTTCTTTTTCGTCTTATCGTTAGTCTTCGTTTTTTTCCTTTTACTCGTCCTTCCGCTTCCTTTTTTTTCCCTTTCGGCAAACGTTTCCGCTCGAGAGTCTCGAAATGTTCGTTAATTCCGCGGTTAACGCCGTTTATACGCAATGACCACCTGGACCCCACGTACGTCCACTTGTTCCTTCCCTTCGGATAAAAGATTACTCGATACACACCGCGCAATGTACGCTTTCATTGTTTCGCCACGACGTGACCGATACTCGGCACGATATTTACGTGGGTTGCATTTTACATTTTGCCGTTTCCAACGGCTCTGAAATAGAGTCGTTGGCTTGGCGGCTTATCGGCCTCCCAACGGCCTTGCAGAGGTGCTCAACCAGGAATCGATGGAATATGTGGGTGCAGGATGTTTCTTTTTTTTTTTCGACGTGTACTTTTCTTGCGTACGATATTGTGGCTTCACTTTATATTGATAGTCACTGGGACCAATCATCACTCTGGGGTTACGTATACGTTGACTGACGATGACAGTCACGGACTGTGACTGTCTTCTTTTAGCCGTTGCGATTGATACATTTTTGACTGGCTCGTGACGATGATTCTTCTTCGCTCGAATGAGATTGTCGATCGGGTGTCGGGATCTGGAATAATTGTAATCATTATTATACTCGTGTTTAGAAATTAGCCGGAGCGCGAAATGCTAAGGCGAACATATGAGACATCGTCAAGGACCCAAAAAGCATTATCGTCATCGACTGGGACCAGTTCGATGCAAGAATCTCGTTCCGACCAGTCTGACTAATCAAAACGGGGAACCGATCGCGGTCACCGTGACCACAGGAGACATCGACCATTTTGCGATTTCGCCTTTAGGGACTTTGGAACACGTCGAGGAACATTGAATACACTTTGTGCTAGCTTAACTGGTAAATGGTAGATTACGAGCGTCGCGATTCATTGTGGGCAGGAAGACGAGCAGTTGAAGGCTTCTGTTGTTTGTAGGTTAGGTTAGGTACCCAGCGTAGCGACGTCACGTTCCGTCTTCCGGTAATAGCCTGTATATCTACGTGCGTAGTCGTAATTCTAGATGTCTCCTATCGAGCGATAAGAGGCTATTGTTAGAAATGAATATTCCTAAGGTTTTTCTTTTTGTTTTTTTTTTGTATATCGCGCCAAAGTTCTTTACGCCTCGTATCTGTGCACTTGGTTAGTCCATAGCACAATGGCCGACCACTTGCGAACCGGATGATTCGATCATTCGCTTCAGCGTCTGGAACGAGTGGACTTCCGGTTCTCGGATCTCTCCCGAAAAATATTCAATTTCATTTTACATCGTGCTATTGGACGGGGGTGGGAGGGCTAGAAGCCTGCCGCTAGACTGAGCTTCGTCGTACGATAGTCGTGCAGTCGACCGGGCGGAACAAATTCATTGGAGCGCGACGGTCGCGCGCCCTAGCGGAAAAACGCGGAGACTAAGTGGTGACATCTTCGTGAGAAGGGCCGAAACTAAAACGGGGCCAATTACCAGGGCGACCCTTTATGGTTCGGGGTTAGCGTCTGCTCGTGATCTTACAAATAAATGTGCTCTTCTCTTATCCGTTCTCTTTGTCCTTTTCATTATTGCCCTTTAATATCTATGTTATCTTGAGTGGGCCAATGTAGGAGACTCGTTGATGCCTCGTACCTACCTATACTGTCTCTACTGGCTAGCTGGCCGCGTATTTGGTGTGGAAAGATTCAGGTTTCGAGATATCCTAGGAAGCCGGTCGTTACACGTTGAGGACGGCGCCCATGCATTGCGTCAAACATAACTGTAAGCATGTTCTCTCTTGGTAGTGTACATACATAAAAGAGTAGCTTGAAAATGAAGAGGGGGAGACACTCGTAGTTGTCGTCGAGAGAAAAGCGAGGCCGTACGTCTCTTATTTTTCGCTTCCACATTGTTCTATCCTTTTCCATCCTCGTTCGCATCCTACGTAACTCCTCTCTTTCCTCACTTCCTCTCGTACCATTTACGTTCCACTCTTTCTAGGCTCGAACATCCACTCAGATAGCCGGATGACTTCCTCTCGATGGGATCGTACCACTTCACTGACTCGTTTACCTCCTTCCACCCGCTAGAACTTTCGATCCGAGTCCACGTTCCTCCTAGACACCTGGGCCCAGCAGCACCGTATTCCCCGTTCACGCTTCAATAAATAAAAATTCTCACCAGCCGGTTAACGGCACAGCCATTTTTCACTGCGTTCAAGGATTTACGTTATTCGCAAGGAAAATTCGGTGAAATTTACGCTAATCGTTTAATCGGTGAAACGTTTACTGCCGTGAGTAATGTCATTAGAGTAAAAATATATATATATATACACATGCATATATAAATACCAAAGATAACCGCAATGTCGTCTCGGTTAGGAGGTAAATGGATAAATAACACAGCAAGATGAAGGCATTGATTTAATGGAAGACCCGATATCCAATACGCGGTTCGATTAAAGAATCTCTTGGGAATCTCGTGAGCGATCGATCCTGTATGTAATTAGAGATAGCGACCAGGAAACGAGGATTCATTTTGAAGGAGCCTATATATACAGAGAGAAATCAAACTCCCTGCTTCATAGACGCCAAACGATTATCGTTACGCGGGATACGAAATGTGCAGAACCAGTCCGCTTACTTGCACACAGAGAAAATTGCTCCTTCACGCACGCTGATACAGATGTCAGATAAGAAGCCTAATACTTTTCCACGGTGATGCATGGTCTTTGCAAAAATTCAATAAATCATTTTACGAAAACCTTGACCTTTCATACGTAATGTGATAAATTCCTTATCGATGAATCACTGTATGTACTGCACACTGTGCCCAGCGTCTGCATTGGATATGTACCACGATCTTATATGTTACGTTTGTTCTAGCGCAATGTGCCGTGAGATTATTAAAGATTCATTTTTACGTGAAACAAGAATTTTGAGGACAGCCGTCATATCGTGGTTATAAATCGACGACCTCCAGGGTTCACGAGCGTTACCTATGCGCCTGGTGTGTGTACTATGGTAATGTACGTGTATATATATATATATATAATGTACACGCTCAGATAATCGTGGGCCACACGGGTACATTGTCAGGGTGTTCTCAACTTGGTGAATGTATCGTTTCAGAGCTCTCCTTACCCGTCAAGCAACACCTTCTCCGTGGCAATCGCTTCGACTCAGGACCGCAGTAGACCCACATAATCGAGAAACCAGCAACTGCATTCCTCATATGCGTACTAATAGAGTAATAGCGTCGGATACACCCTCTCCTAGTCGTATACGTCTTGGCAGTGATCTTACTGGCTTCTCAGGAGGTCCATACAGTCAGCATATGCGATATGAGAATGGACCAGGCTCAACCTTAGGTCAGGATCCTAGATCCAATTTTATGGGTCGTAACGTAACAGGGATACATAGTAATGGCTGTACGTGCCAGCTGGATCTCCGAACGTGATCCAGCGATCTATAAGTTTGCAAGCGGGAGGGATATCTCGATCGATCTCCAGATAATTATTATTATCTGAAACGTATACGAGGCCTTGGTTATTCGACGGGGTCCAAGCGCTTGGCCCATTGCCCCGAGCTATGGATCACCGATCAAAAGAATCCGGGCCGAGCAGTTCGTTTCGATGCCGATAATATTCAATTATTATCATAACCTCAGAGATCATCGGTCCATATGCTCGTTCAGGGAATTCTGTGATATTGCCGGCGGATGTGCTACGATTGTTTATGCAATTTCTAACCCCCTGCGTGCCCTGCTGACGTATGCTCGACATATAGATATATTTTCAACCCACGCGCGTTTCGCTATCGCAATAATGGAAGAGACGGCGAAACTATTTATCGCGGAATAGAAAGAGGCTCCTACGTTAACGCCCGCTCGAGATTATCCTTTTCCTGGTGATAAAGGGATTCGCGTATCGACGTTGTAACTTTGGCTGGGTTACGATTTTCACCTATACCGCGGATATTCGCTTTGGAGGCTTTTTTTCTTTTATTAAGGATAAATTATGGTTGTTTCTGCTTTTACGTACCAGCTGACTCGCTTGCCGTTACTCGTGCACTGTTTTATCATAGTTTTACTGGGATATCCTGTGGCTCCTTCTAGTTGGCGTTTTATACGTATAAAAGAGCGAGAGGATCCGCCATCTTGTGAGAAATATGTTCCGTTTGACCTTCCGAACAAAGGATTTCGAAATCGTTAAACTGACTATAGGCGTACTCGTATTATGTGTATACCTTGTACCTGGTTGTCTGTCTACCTTAGCACTGCACCTATTTCTAGTTTTATGACTTCTCAGGGTACCTGCCTACCGCGAGGTATCTGCTTGGTACTCACCTTTTGTAGCTTTGTATTTAGAAAGGGATCTCTTGTGTGTTTCAGAATGTGTAGACGGACAGTCTGGATGCTTAAGATGCAGGGGTGGTTCCTGCGCACGGTGCGCCGTTTTACTTCATCAGGGTGTGTGCGTCGATACCTGTCCATCCGGTCACATCGCCGATTGGTCAACTAGGGATGAGTACATGGGTCGTATCTGCAAGGAGACCGGATATATGTTTGGTCTGACCGGTAGTCAAGTTGCCATACTCGTTGGTGTCGCCTCTGGGGCTACTATATGCATCTTCATAATACTCTGCGGGGTCATCGTCGTTCACAGGAGAAAGAGAAAAGCAGCCAGGATGGTTCAGCAGTTTGAGGACAGGTGAGATTGGTTTCTTTTTTTTAATTTGGTGTCTTTGATTTCTTTTTTGTAATTTTGATTCGAGTTTCACTTTGTTGGGCATCGAATGCGCTGATTTTGATTCGTTTTTTTTTTTTTTTTGGTACAGTGCTGAGAGACGAGAGTTCCTGAAGCACCTAGCTACCCTACGGGGCGAAGCAAACACGTTTCTAGCGATGCTGAATGACACCAGGAGACAAGTCAGGGAACTTTACTATTCCAGGAATAACGGGGATGGCGCTGTTGGTATTCAGGCGTACAGGTATGGAGAATTTTGTATCTTTGAATAATTGATAGGTCCCGTGCTGTTGGTATCTGTCTGGGCTCATTTATTTATTGGACTTCTTTGCGCAGACCCGTTCTTCGAGATCTCGCCCGGATCCTCGTTCTGGTGAACAAGAGGGACGACGAGATACCAGTGCCGCCAGAGGACTGGCAGAGACTTCTAGCCTGGGCCGAACGTCTTCTACGAAGATACAAGAGGCACAGTTCACCAGAAGTAAGATTGGACACCTGCGAGGTCTACTTTGATTATTGCTGCATTCTATTTGATAGCGTGATGTTGAATTTATTTATCTTTTTCTTACACGCCCAGTCTCTAAGACAGTTTGGTGAGTCGCATGTGCCAAGGAGAAGGTGTAGAATCCTAGAGATTTATAGACCAGATATGCTTTCTACTGTACATATCAAGTTATTACTGTAACCACATAACGATGCTCTCTTAACTAAGAAGCATGTGTACCAATAGCATTAGAGCGAGGATACCCATGAGTTCACATAGAGTACACGTAGAGTCTCGTCCAATGGTAAAACCTCTGAATTTCAAGGTGGCTCAGCTGGTAACGTTTCTGCAGCAACCAGCGACCTCCGTCCAAATGATGCCGGCTCAGCCGATCACCATAGCAACGCCGACGCAGCCACCGTACGAGCCGCGTGCTACGCCAACGAATCTCACGACATTCCAGCCGAATGCGCCGCTCACTACGTTCCAAGCCAGCGATAAGTCCAGCATAAGTCCTGCCAGCTCCAGCTTGGGATACGTCAAGGACAGTCCGGTTGGCTCCAGCCTAGGACAGAACAGTTCAAGTGTCTACAATGAGAAGCTCAGCCCAAATGGATCCACGGTGGGTCAGACAACGCCGCTCGTCTACGGGGAACAGAAGAGGGTTCAGCACGTAGGATCGCATCTACAGGAACTGGCCATCTCTACCTTCAATCACAACTATAATTCCGCTGGCGGCTTGCCACAGGTCAATCTTAGTCCTGGCGATGAGGATAGTAATACTCTTGATCGGGAACTCAATCCCCAGTGGGAATTTCAAAGTGCCGTCGAGGCTGCTAATTATACTATACTGTCCGACTGGTCGGCGACTCGTGACTACCTCATCGACGACTTCACGATCCTTGGCTTTAGGCCCCAGGACGAGATCACCACGGAATTGTGATCTTGTTGTTCTCCCATTGTCCTTCTGTCTATAAGTATAGATTTTTTTTAAAGAAAAAGTCATATGGAAAAGTATGCTCGATGATGTTGGGTCGACTTTTGTTAATGGATTCTGGAGATATTTCTCTTGGATCCGCGACGATTTTGCATTCTTGACTTTTATTCTAAGTCACTTTGAATAGCACTTTGGAATACAGTCGAGCCATCTATCCGCTACTTTAATCGTGACTTTGAGTCACCGTGACGCTGTGACGTTTTCGTTTAAGAACTTATACGAGCGAAAAGCATGTAAAAGGAGGAATACATTGTATCGTCCGATACTTTAGAATGCTTTGGATAATTGCGATGCGAATCAGGTGTTATCAATGACTTTTATAAGCGTGTAACAATTGGGACTGAATCTCGTGGGGCGTAAGACCCTTTAAACATATCCAGATTATTCAGAGCAATAGTATGCGTTAGCAGAAACACCAAATAACTGTAAGAAATTTTTTTTTATATAAAACAGGAAAAATGAATATGGTAGTATTTGGTGTTTATTTAATTCACAAGTGTATGTATAATTATTGCGACGATTTTATATTTTAGTCCACTAGTCAACATACACATGGTCGGTTAACGTACATGACATCGGGGGAAAAATTAAAACTTTCTTACCCTCTCTGTCTCTCATTTTCTAACGCGCAACGACTATGTTTACCTTTCTTTTTTTATAATTATCCCTTCTACTTAGAAATGAATTTCAAAAAATCTCGAATCTCGTCCGCTGATGTTTCCCAGTGAAACAGCAATATTATTATTAATTGTTGTAGTATAAATTAAAAAAAAAGAATCCTGTGCGCGGAATGTGCGTATCAGTGCATAAGCATAACAAAGACCACGACGGGTCGTCTGTACAAATTGATGTAAATAACGGTTACAATTGTAGTTTAAATGTTAATGATTATTGCATATTGAATAATATATATATCTATATAAGAAGAGACAACAAAGTTTTGCACGTTACTGTCGTTTATCATTTCCAATATCCTTTTCCTTTCCAGACTCTTTAGCGTATTAATATACTTTTTTTGAATTTATCAATACGTTCTGAGAAAATGCGCGTTAAGTGATTTCGCAGAGAAAAGTGCGAGACCCGCCCGCAGGATCTTCGTAGATGTTGGTTTCTACCAATGGAAACACGACCAGCGACATTCCATTGCGATTCGAGCTTGGCGAAGCGCAGAGAACAGGAAACGTGCGACATGCGCGCTCAACCGGAAGGTGCGCGCGCATACTGGCGTATAAGAGATAGCGCACTTCAGATATTTTGCAAGAAAATAAGCGACGTATACGTCTGGCTGTTGCGTTAAGACGCTCCAAAATAAAAATCTCGTCGATGGAAGCGATTTGGCAACTGTTGTAAGATGATTTTGAGCAATTGTCCAGGTTCTCTACCGAGGGTGCCCGAGGCGCTCATGTTCGTGCGGGGTGGCCGAGGGACGCCATGACAGTCGTCGTATTTTCTGTAAACCGCGAGCGCGTACGATCTTGCAGTGAGTTTTTGGAAAATAGTGGCGCGCCCCGACGTCCCCGGGGGTTTTGGACGGGTGCTAGTTGTCCCGGTCGAGTTGCTGGTTGCTTCGGTGATATAGTGGAGGAGTGTGGCGAGGGCGCGTGGCCATTATCCTGGGATTTGCTTGTGGGTACTCGTGGCGAGGTGAGGCGTCAAGAGGCGCCAAGAGGCGTCCCCCCTTGCGTCGGGACGCGCGTCCCCGTGCCTGAGACAGCCGTACGGCTTAGGAAACGAGATGCGAGAACCGCCGACGGCACCGTGCACCACGTGAGTTCCATTCCCTGAGGCACCTCTTCTTTAGCCCGAGCATTAGCCTTACTTAGAAATCTCCTTGTCCTGATACTCCGAACGTACCTCCATCTTGTCTTGGCCCCTTGTCCCCGTTCTACGTTCTGTGATAATTGACGCGTCATGTGCCGACTACGAGACCAGAAGGTGGTGCCCGATTACTCGACGCGGACCTCGAGAATACGGGTATCACGCCCAGTCGAGTAAATTTTCATTAACGTTGCCATCCGGATCATAGTTTGTTACTTGGCCCTCAGTTGGGTCTATCTTATATGGAGAATTTCGGACATGGCCTTTGTCGAGTACGGGCCATGGTATTCGATGACTCACCTTCTCATGTTTTTCTTATGGAATATTCATTGAGTGTTTTGAGGTTAACGAAAGTTTAGTTATATGTCATTATTTTTACTCTTGATTCAGGTTTTCCTATGATTTTTTTTTCCATTGTCTCGGCGAATAACCTTTCAGCGCAGTCTACACGTGATCAGTTGTTCCTATTTTTCGTTATTATAGCAATAACCGGATACAGATTTTGAGGTTATTAAGAATTGAATTTTTGAAGCAATTACAAAAAGTTGGAGAATTTTATTTAGTTAAATTTTATAACGTTTCATGATATGTTGAATATACCTTCTTGTCCCCTCTCATATCCACGTCTGCTGAACATGGCGTAGTCATTCCACTGATTATTTAAACGTAACATTAAGGTAGTGTTTTACTTCTGTATTTTTCAGGATGATAAACCAGGACTATCAGAAGAGTTTAACTAATTGTCTTTATTGAACAAAGATGAATAGTGAGCAGCATGCATTGCCAGCGACTACGCAGGCTCAGCAAGAGGTGAGAAATTATTATTTGTTCTTGGGCTATTTGCCAAACTACAAATGCGCAATGATTTATAGAGTCATTATGAAAGGGCACGCGAAAAGAATTTTTTTTCATAGTAAACAGAATATTATATTTTGTCCTTTGGACCATCAGCTTTGTTCTTGAAATGTACTTTCGTTTTTAGATCAATTTCTTAATTGTGCTCTAAGTTCCCTATTTTTATTAGTCTCTTTTCGTTTTCCTTCAGATCCCATTTCGAACAGGATTCAATACAAATGTAATTCGCCAAGAACGAATGTTTGGGTCAACTGCCTGTTTGTGAACTATTTTTATTTCTGTGAGGCTGGACGGTAAGAAAAGAAGCTTCTTCAAAGTACTCGAATCCCTCTCTATGACTTTTCTATCTTTCTTTGTCTCTCGTGTTTCTCTCTATTACTGTAATTCCTGGGCACTAGTTATCTTTCGTTATTGCTCTGTAACCCATAGTACCTCATAACTATTATACATAGCAACTTTGCTTAGTAACCGCTTGTACATAGATAATGCAGTAGATTCTCATTGTTAATTGTATCCTTTGACATATTTATAACCCATAGCAGAAGATATTGTAAAGTAATAATTAGTAAGAATCGAAACCTTATGTACTCTATAAAAATGAACCATTTCAAGTTAACATTGATATACATGATCGAAGAATAAGAAATCACTTGCGTTCTGAGAGAATTAGATTCGAGACAGTCCCATATATATTCAATGATTTGAATTATAAATATCCAAAGAAACAATTTCAAAATATCCCACCCTTCCTGTATTTTTGAACTCCACGTACTTAGTATACATCTCAATGAGCACAAAGGTCCTACCTGGCGCATTTGTCGATTGGAAAAGCGAGCCTATTGCATGTTAGTCGCATGCCCTGTCGATGTCGTACAAATGTCTGAATGTGTACCGGTAGGAAGTAAACTCGGGTCAAAGTGGTCGTCCTTCGTACCCAGGTGGTTCGACTAGCTCAAGCAGTCACAACAATGTAGGAAGTACCCGGAATTCCTCTGAGGAGCAGCGCGTAGGTACAGCAGTAGCGTTAGCCTCCTCGGTAGCTAAATATTGGCTCTTCACCAATCTGTTTCCCGGGCCGCTACCCCAGGTCTCGGTCTACCACCATAACCACCAGATCTCCTCAAGTAGGAGTGGTGGTGGTGTTGAGGCATCTCCAAAAGAGTCTTCGTTTAACCAGGAAATGGCGTTGACCTCGAATTCGCATCATCAGTCGACGACTTCGCATCATCATCATCATCAAGCTTCGATTAGCGGCGTTGGTCATCACGGCTCTCTGCAGTCCAATCAGCAGGTTTGTTTCCATGTAGATGCACGACCAGTTGTAGCACAGTTATGCTTTGCGCCCTGGAAGACTTATACTTGGTCGTACAGCAAGGAGACCCGGTGGTATGCTCCAGGGAGTCCAGAATGAGTCTCCACGCTGTCTTAATGACACTCAATATCATCTAGTGATGACAAGGAGTTGAAGAATCATCTTCGATTTTCTATTTCCCATCGACGTTCATTGTAGCATTATCGTGCCTTGCTTTAGATAGTATATTTTTTTTTAATAGTACTTTCTTTGTTATGCTTGCTCTTTATCTTCCTTTTCTTTACTTCCATACTGATTCATCTCAGGTTTTTTTCTTTAGTTGTAAAGTAAATAGTACAATTACTTAAGATGCTTCAGACTTAATCCACAGCTCACTTTAACGTTCTTGAACAGTAGCACTCTACAGTGATAATAAATATTACCTAAATGGCTAGGACTTGTAATTTGTTTATAATAAGAATGGTATATAAAGAATGTGTTGCTAATCTTCTTCGCAGATTCCAGGCTCTCTTCCTGGCCTTAGCCTAGACGGGACGCACATTCCCGCAAGTGTCAGTCACTTGCAGGCGGCGCATGCTCAAATGCAGCAGCAGATGCAGTCGCAACAGCAGCAGCAGCTGCACCAGCAGCCGCAGCAACAGCAGCAACAGTCTCATCATCAGATGCAGCAGAGTCATCAGAATGCACAAAACAGTGGACCAAGCTCGCAGAGTCAGAATTCACAACGGGATGATAATAAAGTAAAGGACGAGGGTGGTAGTTGCACTACGGAACGGTGCAGCGATAATCAAGTCCATTGTCAGGTCCAGTGTGATCTTCAGCTACAGCCGCCACAGGATCTTCAGCAGAGTCTCATGCAGCAACAGCAGCAGCAACAAATTGGCGTCAACATTAGCGGCAGTTCCACTGCGGAAAGCGGAACTCAGAACAATTCAGAGAAGCCCGAGAAGGAGAAGGAAATGCGTCAGCTGAACATGGCACAGTAAGTTTTTTTTAAATAAAAAGAAAAATATACGAGACTTTGGCCAGTATCTCCACTGGATCTTTTTTTTTTTACTTGCAGATTTCAACTTCCTGACCTTAAACCTGGTGGTCATATGATGGACGTTAGAACAGCCGACGGCTCGGTCGTTAAAATAAGCGCTGGAAACGAGCAAGATCTAGCAAAGACTCTTGGCGTAGAGATGGTACAAAATATGTACAAGGTGAGAGTCCTCCTTATAAATGATGACAACGACCATTGAGAAATCTTTCTAGCGGCTACGGTCGTAAACGGAAAAAAAAAAAAACGCGCTTCTGTCGTCAGGTAAATGTCGAGGACATCAATCAACTGTTGGCGTATCACGAGGTCTTCGGAAAGCTGCAGAGCGAGATAGCAGCTGGCACCACTCTCGTAGGTGGTACCGTACCCACGCAAACGGTCACCACCATACAAAATGGAACACCGATAGTACAGCAAGTTCAACTTAACAAGTTTGACATAAAGACAAGCGACGGCGAGGCCACGCCCGGACCAAGTGCCTCGCCCGTATCCGTTGGCAGCCATGCCTGCGAGGTCTGCGGCAAGATCTTCCAGTTTCGCTATCAGCTTATCGTGCACCGAAGATATCATACTGAAAGGAAGCCATTCACGTGCCAGGTAAATGAACGTTTCTCTAGTCCAGGTCCACCGTTACTATAAGTATCGTTATCGGTCTCGGCTATTACTTACTCCGATACACTTCTATTTTTGTTATTCATTTACTTACAGGTCTGCGGAAAGGCATTCACCAATGCCAACGATCTAACTCGTCATGGTAAATGTCACCTGGGTGGATCCATGTTCACCTGTTCAGTCTGCTTCCACGTGTTCGCTAACGCACCGTCCTTGGAGCGCCATATGAAGCGTCACGCTACCGACAAGCCCTACAATTGTACAGTGTGCGGAAAGAGTTTCGCTAGGAAGGAACATCTGGACAACCATACTCGCTGTCACACCGGCGAAACACCTTACAGGTGCGTTCACAATGCTTTGAGGTTACATGATTCACTTACGTGAGATGTACTTGTATCCCTGTAGCTTTGAGCTTAACGTATCCCACACCAATCTTTAACCTTTGTTCTTACTCCTCAGGTGTCAGTATTGCGCCAAAACTTTTACACGCAAGGAGCACATGGTTAACCATGTTCGCAAGCATACCGGCGAGACTCCCCATCGATGCGACATATGCAAGAAGAGCTTCACTCGCAAGGAACACTTCATGAATCATGTCATGTGGCACACTGGCGAGACTCCGCATCATTGCCAGGTCTGCGGGAAAAAGTACACGCGCAAGGAGCACCTTGCCAATCATATGCGTTCCCATACCAACGACACGCCGTTCCGATGCGAGATTTGTGGTAAGTAACTATAGTCTCATACGAGTCTTGTGAATATGTCATTTGCGGTTATTTTACTGTCATTTAAAATTTCACCTTTTTTTTTTATATTTCATTACGTTCTACAGGGAAGGGTACTTTAGAAAAAAGAATACCTCACTGAGTATCATTATACGTATATTAGGCGTGTCTTGTCTGATCCTCTTAATTGTCATTTTTTTTTGCCTATTCGACCTCACTGGAACGCGGTGCATGACTGTGATCGACGACGCCTTAACGATTGTTGAGAATATTTTGGTATATTTGGTTGTCTTTTATCTTGGCATTATTAATTTGTGGAACAATTTTTTCAGTATTTAGCTAATGCTAATCTAAGTTGCGCATGATATCTCTGTAGCGTAGCCAACGGAGCTCATCCGAACAAGTCGCCGTCGGCTTTGAAAACTCGTCGTGTTTACATTGAGCGTCTCCACGTTGTGTAATAGGATTTACACGGCTGCTGCGCACTATAGAGATCCAAGTTTACACAACGCGCCAGATACACAGAGCAGCGGATGGGGCGATTCCAAAATGGAGAATGATAATTCGAATCGATCGCATTAAAAAAAAAAAAAAAGTAAAAGGGATCGAAGAGTCACGTATTAAGAAAAAAAAAAATTATAAAATTCAAATCACGTTTCACAAACACGTTGCATGTTACATATTTTGAGGATAATCGTTTGAACGAAAGTTATGTCCAAACGAAATAATTTTCAAGGTAAGTACCGACGCATGATAAAAATCACTAAAACCGTGAACCACGTGTCCTGCACCGGTATAATATTAAAAAATGGCAAATTGCCGAGCATAAAAAAGCTTCTAATTAGAAGAAGAAGAAAAAAATTATGAGCAGCATTACGGTGCCTCCGCCCTTATGTCAGCGGCGCAGTCTGCACTTCGGAGTTATCACAAACTCACCTTAAACGCTAGTAGTAGCAGTACTGGAGTAGTAGCAGCAGCAGGTATCGATGCTGGTGGTGGTGGTAGGGGTAGTAGTAGTAGTAGCAGCAGCAGCAGCAGCGGGGAAATAAAATTCGCGAGAATTGATCGCGCATCGCATCAACCCCCCAGTCGCGCGGGTCGCGCGCATTCCTTTACAAAGCTCCCCTCTAACCTTAGAATTGGTGTCTTTAGCCTCGGGGTCGGTACTCCGGCGTTCGCGTTTCGCGTTTTCGACAGTGCGCCGGGCGGCGACGCGTCTTCGTTTATTGTTTTCATCGTTTCCACGTACCAAGCGTACGGCAGACTCTCAAGAATTTTCGGGAACCGCTTACGTGCGGAAATTGTGATGGCATGACTTGCTATTTCGTAAATCTGAGCGGTTCGTATTATTTGTCTTCGACTTCTCGTTATAAGGATACAGTATACATACGAGCACGAGCCAAACAGAGACTGCAAGGCAGACACGTAACACAGTGAGAGTGGCATCGATTTCCGGTCGTCTAGAACCGCGGGTCGTTCACTTCCTGTCGTGCGTCACTTACGCGTTTACCCTTTAGCACGCGATTCGATAATTTCCTTCGTCTTGAGTGACATTAACATTTTTTTTTACAAATAGGAAACTTTTTTTTTTCGACTTGGACGGATCGAATGTTTCTCTTTATTCCTATATTTTTTCTCTCTCTTCGCACCGATCCCGTGACTCGGCTCAATGTTCGAATACCAATGACACTTTGGAATATTATTTAATCAGGGAATCGTATTTACATTTTTCGAAAAATTTTCGCGCCAATCGATCCGCGACCTCGTTTGCTTTCTCTCTTGTTCAATGCCCACCTTTCGGTTTGGTCATTCTGATTCGAATTAACCGCGCTTCGGACGCCAATGGCCATAAGGGCACCTGGCCGAATACGTTCTCGTGGCTCCTTTCAGGCTTCGCATCGCGACTCCCCTTGTCTCGTTACGTATTGTGGCCGCTGCAGGTCGGCTCACGCACCCAAGATACCACGCCGGCTGATAAGGAATATTTAATCAGTAGGCTTCCATTGTGCAGGACATAATAGGCAGTCCGATAAGGAATTATCGATTTTACATTCGTCTTACGTACCTGTTCCTGGAAATTAAATCGCGAGACTCGCCACGACCGTACCGGCCAGCGACTCCGTCTCTGTTGTTCTTGCGGTATCGATTTATTGAAATTACCGAATTAAATTCACTGCCGTTCGGCCACGTTACTCTCTTATCACGTCTTCCCCGTCTATCCCAATAATCAAAGGGACGGCTCCTTCGAGCAGCTCAAATTTTCTTTCGTTCACAATCGCCACTTCCGGTCGTCTGAGAATCCTCGTTACCTTCTCTCCCACAATTGATGCCCGTACGATCTCACGTACACGGTTCGTTTAACAATGCATAAGCATTCCCAAAACGTTTAACCTTTGTTCTTATGTCTCTGCATTGAAAAAAAAAAAAAAAAACTCATCGATTCTCCGCACAGAGATTTAAATTGCGGTTTACCCTCAGGTATTCTTATGTTTTCCTAGCCGAGCATTCAAGGGTCAATGAAATAATGTTTTTTTTTTTTTTTTTTTTTTCTTCACATACAGAATGCCAGTAACGCGACGTAAGGGAATTTGACGTGAAAATTTTTCTATACGAAATTTCAGATCGTCCAAAATTCACTTGGACAATCCTAACTTGCAGGCTCAATACAATTGACAGTTGTATATATATATATATATATATACATACACGTATATAATGGATTTTATTGTGACAGCAAAGAGACTTTGGAATCGTCCCATTGGATTTAAAGAGGGGATTGTATGTTGGATCCAGGTGACACTACCTAATACTTATATGCTTCCGTTTGCTTTTGTTTCTCGATGCTAATACAGGTAAGTCGTTCACGAGGAAGGAGCACTTCACGAACCACATAATGTGGCACACGGGCGAGACGCCGCACCGCTGTGATTTCTGCTCGAAGACGTTCACGCGAAAGGAGCATCTACTGAACCACGTTCGCCAGCACACGGGTGAGTCTCCACACCGATGCGGCTTCTGCTCCAAATCGTTCACCAGAAAGGAACACCTTGTTAACCACATCCGCCAACACACAGGTGAGAGCGGTTGGCAGATGTTCATCTCACGGGCAACCGATCGTAACTTTCGTCTCTAACAGTAGTTCAAGTTTGGGATTAGTATATCGAAGAGGAATAATAATAATGATGATTAATAACAAATTGTATATATATACGTATATATATATATATTTCAAAGTAATAAAAATTGTAATCGGTCAGGGATCGCGTTGGGGCCAAAAGTGTGACCCTTTGTTTTTGCTTCTCAAATCTTCGATCTTTCGTTGCTGTCATTTTATGCTTCTCTGTAACTTCATGAGATCATCGCTGGTCTTGCTTATCACGACCTACGCTTACTTCATCCCGTCATGCCGATCATTGAGTATCGTATGGCTTTTTGTATAACTTTAATGGGATAACGTGCAAGTCGCACTGATTTTATTAAGGGGAAAAAAAATTTTTGGCACTGGCCGTAGATCATTTCATTTTGTTTATTTCGATATGTTTGACATTTCACGCTGTCATCGTCGACGTGTCATTGGTTTTCTGCCTGATACGCCGCTCTCATAATTTTTTTTCTTATCTTTTAACTTTTTCATTTTTTTTTTCAAAATACGTTGGAAGGATCGGCCATGGATCTTTTTTTTTTTTGAGTTTTACTACAATCATTCCTTCCATCGGTTCTGGTCTTGTCCCTTGCCTCGTTCTTATCTGTCAGTCACACTTGTTAGGCGATGCTCCGACTCCCTGCCCGATAAGCGACTGTTAACTCGGCTCGAAGTAAACGAGAAAATGAAAACATGAATGATTCTAATGTACAGGGTGTCCCGAGTCTCGCTTTGGTATTTTCGCTGTACAGCTAATGAGATATCGATGAAATGTGAAAGTTGAAATTGTTGATTTTTCTTTTTTCTTTTTTTTAACGCGCTTATGTCGTCGCTTACAGACTTCCTGTACAGAATTTTTCTTTCTTCGAAATCATACGATATATTAATTGTGATTGCGAGGAATCGGTCGAAAAGAGTTTTTGGTCGTCTTTGTTTTATTATTATTTTCTTGTAAATTTCTATATCTTTCGTTCACGCTACGTCAGATTCAGACTTGTATTCGATGATCTCTCGTTACTGCACAAGCTGACTTTCCTCGGACGTAAACGCATGGACGTGCCGATACCGACGAATGGATCCCTTTCAACTGCTCCTAATCACTTACCGTTTGGTCGAGATTCTGATATCTCTGTAATTGAAGGGGGAAAAAAAAAAGACAAAGAGAAAAAAAGAATGTCATGCCGGAACCTCAACCAATCAGTACACCAGTAAGAACGTAGATCACAGAGATCATTATCATTACGATAATAATTTTGTATATAATTTTTCTTTCACAACGTATTATCCTGTTGCGTATTCAGAATGAGAGCTTGAAAATTGTGTAATTATGAACTTGAATAATTCCTCTTGAGCTTCCGTAGGAGTTTACGAGGAACGTACCATCCGTTTCTTATCCACTGTAGAATCCTTTGAAAGGATTGGGTATCCGGCTGGCAAAAAAAACGTGTAAGCGAGTAGGATTTAGTAACAAGTGTCCACTGGGGGATTCCCCGTACGAGCTAGCGTTTCGGGGAATCCCCGTAGACGCTTGATCTGTCAAGGATTGGGACATTCGCCGAGTCGTGGTACTTCCGTGCGTTATGTCGGGCAAAACTCGCCTTGTGCAGGATAAGTCCATGTCTGAATGACGAGTTAAAGTTTTGAAAAAATCGTTATGAAATACACAGGGGAGACGCCCTTCCGCTGTCAATACTGTCCGAAAGCGTTTACGCGAAAGGACCATCTGGTGAACCACGTCAGGCAGCACACGGGTGAGTCACCGCACAAGTGCCAGTATTGCACCAAATCGTTCACGCGGAAGGAACATTTGACCAATCACGTGCGTCAACATACAGGCGAGTCGCCACACCGATGCCACTTCTGCTCCAAGTCATTTACACGTAAGGAGCACTTGACGAATCACGTCAGAATCCACACCGGTGAATCGCCACATAGGTGTGAATTCTGTCAGAGGACGTTCACTCGGAAAGAACACCTCAATAATCATCTCCGTCAACATACCGGAGATTCGTCGCATTGTTGCAATGTGTGCTCGAAGCCGTTCACGAGAAAGGTACGTTGTCACTCCTTACACGAGATACTCTCTTTCCTCTCTCTTTGTTAGGGTCAATGTTATTCTATTACGATTGGAGTAAATTTCGTTAAAAAATTTCATTAAAAAATTCGAAGATCATGAATTTTGTTCAAGAAATAAGTTAACTTTGTACGAGGACATTTAATTGGTATTACTGGTTCACTTTGCTGTTTTGGATATCGCCCAAGAGTCATCAATGAGGAGATGACAGATCCTTTCGCTTGGCCTGACTTTTCTTACTTTCTTTTCTAGGAACATCTCGTGAATCACATGCGATGTCATACCGGCGAACGTCCGTTTGTCTGCACCGAGTGCGGCAAGAGTTTCCCGCTCAAGGGAAATCTCCTATTCCATATGCGCTCCCACAACAAGGGAAGCAACGCGGAGAGACCGTTCCGCTGTGACCTTTGTCCCAAAGACTTCATGTGCAAGGGCCACCTGGTCTCGCACAGAAGATCCCACTCGGACGAGCGACCGCACAGCTGTCCCGACTGTGGCAAGACCTTCGTCGAGAAGGGCAACATGCTGAGACATTTGCGAAAGCACGCTGCCGAAGGCCCACCTACGCAGGTCAGCACGCCCTCGGCAATTCCTCAGCCGGTTCTGCCGATACCCGCTGCAGCGGTGCTGGTTGGTCATCCTCTGGCTGCTCCGCAACCGCCTCCAGTTGTTCCTCAGCATACCGTCGTGGTTCCAACACCTCCTGGTGTTCTCACGTCGTACTAAACGGATGAGACGAAAAAAGAAAATGAAGAAAAAAAAACCAGTGCATATCGTGCAGGTTCGTGTCACAATTACACAAGACGGCAATTGTCCCGGTTCCGAAGAGCCCACCCTTGTCTGCGATTATAAGTAATTAGTGAAATGGTTGAGTGATCAATATGTAAAGTATGTGATACCCCAAGTGAGACGTCCCGATCCTCGTAAGATGCAATTCAACGGACGTCGCCTATTGGACACTCGAATCCTGACGATTTAGCTGTAATACACGACTACGATGGATTACCAACTTACGGACGCTCTGGAGAACCGCCCACGTGATATTTATTATTGTATCATCGTCGACGGGGTTTATTTTTCTTTTTTTTTCTTAACAATCGATACACCAGGCTCGAGATCTTTTCTCGTAGATTCTCGACTTTGTAACGTTACTGTAAAATGGCCCAGTTGATGTGGACCACAGTCGAGAAAACTTCAGCTGAAAACTGGACTTGGCTCTTTTATCGATGATCATTAAGTCTAGCCTTAGGTGGGCTAGACTCAAGTGTTATTCGCAGCGGTACGCACAACCAAACTGACCACGCCCTTTGCATTTTTCTTGTACAGTTGCGATAATGAAAAATCTTTATCGTCTGATCAACGGTATAGCACGCAACCATAACAGAGTCTAGCCAATGGGATTTCAGCTGTCGATTTTTCATTTTTTTATGGTCCAAGGAAGACCTCGTCATTATTGTGCAGCTCTTCACGAGTACCATCCGTTTCGCTCGGATGCTGTACGGGCACTAAGTGCACACGAACCGGATACTACGTACAGTGAGTTATCTCGCATCGACTGTACATACTAGCTTATAGGAAGTACGCGTTAAGGCATTATTTTTTTCTTTTCTTTTTTTCCGTTCCTTTACCATGAAGGTACGTGGAGGAGGAACGAGTTAATAAAAGTGTATCACTTTTATTAGTTTTTTGCAATTCTCGGTCGGTGGGTTTACGAGGGGTTAGTGTTTAACGGTGGAACGGAAGGGAAAGAAAAAAGATTTTAAACAAGGCATAAGACAAGTAAGAGGTTTTACAAATTTATTTCCACGGTACGCACTATTATCTGTGACGTTTTCGCCAGGACGACGTCGCACCAAGAGCGACAGGATGCAAACCAACATATATGAAAAATATTTTATATTTTCTAATCGGCGCGTAGATTAAATCTATACATACATATATATATATATATATATATTTAATGCTATACATATAGATATATAGTTTGTCAATAACGCGAACGAGAGAAGGACGTAGATATTTGTTTTGCCTTCAACGACTATACAGAATCGATTTAGGAACGTCACACCATCCATCCACGTTTCCTCACGAGGTGTAGATACTTAGGTAGCAATTTGCCAGGTTTAATTGGTAGTGATTGCTGTCGAGTTTATATTTTCCTCTCTCTGTCTCTCTCCCCCACCTCTTTGTCTCTCGTTGCATTAAGTCTCTTAGCTGCTACAACCGAGTGCAATATGAATCCGCTGCGTTCGCTTGTAATACGAGAGTGGAAGAAGTAGAAGAAAAAAAAAAAAGATAATACAAGAATGAAGGAAAATAAATAAAACACGATATAATCACATAGAAATCGGCATCGAGAGGATCGTCGCGCGAGAAAAAAATTCAATTTCTTGTCATAACGTGAATCTTCATTATTATTTATCCTTCGTTCTGCCGAAGTACACGGAGAACGTGTGTTTCTTTTTTTTTCCCGTGAGATGCGCGCCGTTTTGATTGAAAATTTGAATTTTTATCACGACGACGTCACTCACCGATCCCACGCCAATCCAGGTTGACTCCTAGCGTTTCGAACAAGAACTACGACTCAGCACTACGGCACTAGACTAATCGTGTAATAAGGCCATTGTATTTCGTATTTAGACTGTAAGGTAAACGGATGTGCTGCGGTATGACGATGCGAGCTCACGAGGTCCGTTCGCGGTCGGATTTATTATTATTAATTTTTTTCTTTTCTATCTTTTTATATTTACGTCAATGAATTTTCTTCGTACAGATTTAAATGGAGTAACGCGTCGACTATCTTTTCACGTTCCTCGGGTTAATTTTTGCTGGATATCAGATCTGTTTCGCTCTTTCTATAAATCTATAGTATAATAATATTTTATACATGTTTCTTTTTCTCTCTCTCTTAATTTCTTTGTCATTCGTACCGCTGCTGCTCGAACGGTAATCGAAGGGCTTCGCCTTGCCATCCGTATCTTTAACGTAATTATTGTATTATATAATTAAGTATCAATTTGGGTAATGGTGAATACCGGATGTGGATAACGATTTTATTACGCGCGTAGCACACGACGTCAGATTGAAGTTTTTAAGCGTTGGATTTATTATGGTCTACGCCTCATTCCCTCCCCTCCCCTCCCCTCCTCCCCAATACCTTGTCTCTAAGAATAATCCGCATTCTCCCTATCCAGGATATTAATCATCCTTATCATGAAATTCCCAATCCAATTGCTGAATCCCCGTTACCAATGTGCCCTCTGACCCCCCTCTCCTCTTCACCAATACAATCCTAATCGCCACTTAGAGTTTTAGAATTCGTATATTATACTATGATGAATATCAATTAAATATATTCAAGAAGCTTAGACATCGCGTACTATTTCGAGGTGACGATGGTTAATTGATTAAACGAATAAATGACGATTTACATGATAATTAGTTGCAAGGAACACACGGTGGTAAATGTCTTATAGGAATGCGAAAATGCACACAACACTGTGCGATTAATTGGAAAGGCGGAAGTACCTATAATATTTACATATAGAGCATAGACCTTTATTATATATATATATATATATTCTCTGAGAACATTACATAAAAACACATATGTAACACACGGACACTAATGCGGACATGTATAACACGAGTGACTTGATATGACATGATTGATTACAATTAATTAATTGATAGAGAAAAAA
The DNA here is from genome assembly GCA_030142285.1 of Calameuta idolon. Lineage (NCBI taxonomy): Eukaryota > Metazoa > Arthropoda > Insecta > Hymenoptera > Cephidae > Calameuta > Calameuta idolon. The sequence continues at coordinate 2,608 of JARQSV010000285.1, read as the reverse complement.
AATTATACACTGTGACGTCTGTCATATTCGGGATAAGCATTATATATGTATAATATATATATAGCTTGCGCTTATATACATTATGTATATATACCGTAAATATTGTACGAAATACCTGTCGTGAATGCGACTTACGGCGCGATTCTGCGCGTCGGACTGACCGATGCTGCGCGCGCATCCGGTCTTGCTCGCTGCGTGGGATGGCGCTTCCTGTCGCGCTTATCGGTCGTCTAAGGATGGGGAATAATAAGGAAAAAAAAAAAATTATGTAGCGAGGAGTGAATAGAGGATAGTGTTTATATGGATCATTATATTATATTATTATTGTATTATTAATAATATTATTATTATTATCATACGTTATGACGAAGTTAAGATTAAGAGTTTGTTTATGCTTTTAACAGAAAGAGGGGTTCAGTTTCTCGTGCGGTAAATCCTTAATCGGTTTAACGAGGAGGACAAAAGTTGTACACGGCAAGGAAACAAATCAAATTTGCTTAAGCGATTGGGTTTTCCTTTCTCTCTCTCTCTTTTTTTTTTCGTCGTTCAACGCTACTCGCTGTCACTGGGTGTTTCGGTCGTTCGTTTTGATTTTTTTCCCCCTCCGTAAAGGCGGTTTTCTTTTTTAATTATTTATAAGTAATATCGTGACTTTGTTAGAGGGAGACAACGATGATAGTGAAAGTAAGACAGAGGTGTAATAATCGTCTTGTAATCAGCGCCGCCGTCACACGCTTTTTGATTCCTCGGGCGCACGCACAGGCTACGGAAATTGAATCGAAACTTGCTATATGCACGTTAGGGTCCGAGCGCTTTAAACGTTTGTCATTATTCTTTTTTTTTTTTTAATTTTATTTAGTCCTCGTTTCTTTTTGTTCTCTTGGGGCGGGGCGGGGTGGGGCGGGGGGGGGCTTTTTGTTCGACGAGCACAGCAATGGCTCGTCGAGTCGGATTCAATGCGCAATTATAAAATGTTCTCCTTTGCTATTCTCCCACGGGTTGATTATCGAACGGCGCTTCGGGCTCAGAGCGAAGTAGGGGTGATGGAAACATAAAAAAAAAATAAAGTAAAATAGAAAGGTTATATAAGATTACAAAAGTATGATTTACAATTTAGATAGACAAAGAGGAAGGAACATATGTATAGAATTTTATTATGCACCATTGTAATATTATGTATCCCAGTTGTGACACAATATACACTGGTGTTATGTTAAATGTGAGAATGTCGTGTATCACTTTATTTATTCTTCACACTTCTTTGGACCATACACCTCTGCTCCGTCTCTCTTTAATCATCAGGACGTCTGTAATTTCTAATTAAAGTCATTTCCTTTATTTTATTCTTTTCAACTTTACAAGTAAATAACAAAAATCCTGCTTGCGTTTGTCTCTATTGGTAGTTGGGTGAGCAGCGTGCGTGTGTGTATGGATGCGGGTGTGTGCATATGACGTTACGCTAATTTGCTATTGGAACGGAGGCTTGTGGTGTCATTGACGGTTGTTCACGTTGACCGCGTCGCGACGCCTTGGGAAATCACGTACGACGCCTCTATGGACACTGCTCGGGGTCGGGGGGAACGAGTGGGGAAAGTGATACTGACGTTCATGAAACTGATGGGTACATGCTGCTACTCGGTTTGATAACGGATCGAATTTTAAAGCGCAACGGTAATTACGTATTGTAATTAAATATGATTGTATAAAATGGAGGCGGGAGAAATAGATAGATTGTGAATGGGAGGATAGTGTGTGTAACATGCAATCTTAAACGTGGTACTACAATAAATGCATTAACTTTAAAATTGTATTGTGCTTCTTTTAGGATTTCTTTGTTATTCATTTGTGCCTTTCATTAAATTCCTGCCAAATACTGTGGCGTGGCGAGGGCTATTGGTTTGAAATGTTTGCGCCTGGCGGCAGGCAAACCGTGATGCGTGCCTGTATGGTAAGTTACCAACGTTCCCGCAGTAGGTAAGGAAGAGTGGGATGGAGTGATCGTAAATGTGTTAGCATTCGAAAAATTAAATTTCAGATAGTGGGTAGTGGTCCGATTATTAGGCCATAATTGGTGAGTTGTCACTCGCAGTGCAAGTTATCCAGATAACAGCTATGCAGAAGAGGAAAACATGGAAAAGCAGGAAAAATATCAGGAAACAGCGAGGACTGATATTGGAAGTAGAAAAATTTGTCGGCGCGCAGGACCCGGAAAGTGGGAGTAAGCGAAGAGTGGGGGGAGCGCTCGAGGCAGCGCCCGGAGTCCGAGTGCTCATTCTTCCTCGAGCCGGTCTCCTATACTGATCTCTTGGAATCAACCCCTCTTATTCATTTCCAATCTTATTTTTCTATACTTATTTCTTCCTTACTTCCTTATTTCTTTATATATCATTCTTTACTTTCTGATTTATCTCTCTCTTTATTTCTTCTCTACTTTTATACCCCTATTCTTTATTTTTCTATTCCTTAAGTTCTTTATTTCTATCTTCCCTTTTGTCTTCTCCTTTCACTCTGTTACCTCCCGCTTTACATTGTGCTTGTCTTGCTTGTTCTATTCCTTTGGTCGGGTCGAGCATATTCATTCGAGTAGTCATATAAGAGTAGTCACCCT
>JARQSV010000284.1:56832-74185 GCA_030142285.1 Calameuta idolon | reverse complement strand
GAGAGTGAGAGAGAGAGAGAGAGAGAGAGAGAGAGAGAGAGAGAGAGAGAGAGAGAGAGAGAGAGAGAGAGAGAGCGCAGAGGAGCTTCGGTGAATCAGAATAGGACGAGAAAGCTCGACTTCTTCCTCCTACTCTTTTTCTTCCTCTCCTCCAGCGAGAACCGACTGGCGGCAAACTTGAGTCGCCGTGGTGGCCAACCTGAATCCTTTGGTCTTCCTGTGAATCTTGAATGAGAAGTCGACCCATGACCTTTGCCAATTCCCAGTCTATATCCACTTTGATTGCCGTGACGGTAGTAGCTCGGTAAGCTCGGTAAGCTCGGCACTGTAGTTACGTCGAAGGGGGTATACCTTATTGACGTATGTCTCGAACGATCTTTTTGTTGTTTTGGTCGGTACGCTGAAACTTCTCTATTGCGTAACTCGGTTGCTGCCACGAGGAAACTTCGGATGGTGGAAGTACAGTGTGACTGAAGGGCGAGGGGTGATTGGGGGGGTTAAAGGGCTGTCGGAGCAGCCAGGATCCAAAGGGGTTCGGCTGCATTAATTAAACTAGCGGAGGACAATGAGCCTGTCTGCCTCGCCGTGTAATTCACGCCTCTCCCGAGAGAGGGTCGACTTTGCTTTGCAGTTTAAACTTTACTCGCGCGCCTTAATTACCCGCGCTGCTTTGCATCCGGAGCGTCGCGACGGCCTTTCTCGATCGATTTCAACGTCTCCGTAATGCCCCCCCCCCTCACCCCCTCGCCGGAAGTTACCTGGGAAAAATGGTGGATATAAGTAGTTGTTAGTTTTTGAAAATTTTTAGAGGTCGGTTAAAAAAATTTGTTTTTATCGACCTTGTCGCTCTCGTGTAAACCGAGCTTGTATCTCTAAACGCACTCGATTGCTGCATAATGGCGGAGTGCGACGTGTGGGTTTGGATAACAAAAAAAAATATTTTCACGTAACCTCGCGTAATCTACGGTGTGGATCGATAAGACACGCACGTGTTGCACGGTTGGTATTTGGCATGGATAAAGCACGCGTTGATAAAAATTTTTTGCGATTGGTAAAACTGCTTTTTTTTCTCGTCACGTTTAATAGCTGTATGTATGTAGCAGTCGGCACGTTGTTGTTTCTTTCCTGGAAGAAGTGAGAGACCTTCGCGATCGTTGAGGATCGAGATGTATCGGTAATTGGTACTGGAAATCGTCGGAAGAGCAATGGCTGCCGATTCGGAAGCCTAAGGAATGGTGGATTCAGGAATCTTCAGATTTTTTTTCCTTTCTGGATCCGCACTGCGCAATTCGAAGTATGCCACTACCACCCTGGGCTCTTTATACCTCGGCTTGGCTCCCGCGCTTGGGCTAGCCTGGTGAAGTCGGTTCGTTTCTCCTTCTCGGCGAAAGAATGAGTGTGTGAAAGAGAGAGAGAAAGAGAGGGAGAGAGAGAGAGAAAGAGAGAGAAATGACCAAGCTTCGGTATCGTAGAGAGTCGAGATTGCGAATGAAATATATTGCGGGCGGCCGGTATGCGGCCGACATGGCCGCTGCTTCGGAGCGATAAAAATCCAACGTGCAAGAACTCACTTAGGTACTTTTTATAGAAAGTTAAGGGTGGCGACACTGGTCGCCCGAACGACGCCATTGCACTTTTTATTTACAGTGGGAAATTTGAAGTTTACCTAAAAAAAAAATTCAATAACTCCTATCACGATTATTCGTAATAGGTTGTATATACGTTGCTCTTGCGAATCTCGAGAAATTGAAAACGCTGCGTCTTAACGCACGAGTTCACAATCAAACGTCTGTTTGTAAATTCGCTCAAATTTATTGAGCAACTTCGGTCTAACGAGGTAAACAATGTTTGCCAATTATCCTGGTTAAATGATCTCAGGTATAGATACGACGGTAGCATCCTCTCGTATCTTTCGAGGGGAGGTGCTCACCCTCCCCTTTAATCCCCACTTCCCTCTTTACCTTCTCATCAACCTTCCTCGACTTCCTGCAATATTGCAAACTGCGCGCCCCCCCCCCCCCCCCTACCGACTACGAAACCTCCTACGACCTTAAGTCCGATACGCAGTGACGGCGAAGCTTCTAGAATAATTATATTGAAGGTCTGTATACGTATTTTGTCTGGGACTTGCCATTGGGTTGATATCAGTCTTAACTAAAATAATAGAGAAAGAAATAGGAGTACTTTGAAAAATTTATTTTTTGCTTCCAAATTTAAAATATACAAACTGCGAGGGTGTATCGATTATTTCAATGTATACAAGCGATCCGTCCATCCTTATTGGTCCACGAGAATGGATGCTGTGCCGATATCAGATAACTTGAACAGTCATGGTTAATCACTCGCCGATAACTTTGAAACGGAGTGTAGGTACCGTCTGGTTGTGTAGCAGTAACAAAGTGGCTACATGATGTAACTGTTAATCGTGACTCCCGGGTGTAAGATTTACGACGGCAATTTGTTTGGGCGATGGGCGACGACACTTGGGCGGCGTCGCATCTCGCTCGGATCTTCTCGATTTGTGGGAGCGACAGGATCGGTTTGATTGGATGGAAAAAAAAAGATCAATAGAGATCTGACAGTATGAAACGTCAATGATTAACACGTGTTCGAGTGATTTTGAGTAATAATATTTATGATTCCAGGAAATTTCTTTTATCGTACTTCGGTACCCCTGCTTAAATCGATTGGTGCAGGCTACTAGACTCTTTGATAATAATTGAAACGTTTCGTTATTTTGGTGGATCAGGAATCACGAGACTTTTTATCGGGTTTGTGCACTGGGCAGGCGTCTATGAAAGGAACGTGACACTCGATGTTTAAAATCAAAGATGTGAGCTATATTGTCCTATAAGTTACACTCTAAAAGACTCTTAAAATTCTATTCCCACTCTCTCTCACACACGCGCGCACTCTTATAATTGTTTCCAGTTCTATTATCGTACCGTAGACAACCGGAAATGCATTCGTTCATGTTGCTCCTTATACCGGCTTCTAGGCTTGGGAAGTAGATAGCTGGAGCTATGATACTGCACAGCAGATTGCACGATGCGTCCGAAGACTGTAGTCCCGCGGGCGATAAGGATGATATCGGTTTAGGACCCACAGAAGATCACAATGATCCCCCTTCGCTGAGGCGATTATCTTTAGGAGTTGGGACGAGAGGGCTGTCGCCACAGTGCAGCAGAGTGCACAGTGCGTCCGAAGACTGTGATTCAGCTGGCAATAAGGATAGCAATGATTCAGGAGCCACAGGTGATCGCAGTGACCCCCGTTCGCCGAACCTATTGCCTTAGGAAGCTTTCGGTGAGGTGGATTTTGGTTGATTCCTGACAGCGCCGGCACAATGACTTTGCTGCAGGTATCCTATAAGGAGTCCAGGTTTCTAGATAATTATATTTTCTACAATTTTTAATGCGTCTTGTCGTCTTGCGGTGTACGCGACTCTAGTCGGAGTCAGTCGGTATCCTAGAACGGACTCGAGTGCAGAGTGAATTCCTCTATCGAGGAAGCCGCTGCTTATTCCTTCGATAGGAATACGTTAATTCTAGTGGGGGATAACGATTTTTATCCGCTCAAAGGCGTTAACGTCGCTTTTTGGATTCAATATTTTGATTTATCAACCGCTTTTGACAATTTAATTCAAGTAATTGGATTAGCGGTTTCTTCAACTACCTTCGTTACCGGTATTTATATTGTGTTAGCGCGTACCGGCTGACAGCACCTGGGCACTTGTTTGTTTTGACTCCAGTCGCGCTTAACTGGACTTTGAATTCTTAGAATATTAAAGGTAATTCTTTCTAATATTATTTTCTCCTCGCTGTCGTTATGGCTAATTTCAAGGGAATTATGTAATATTATGAATTTAAAAGTCCTACTTTCCCTTTCCCTTTATCGACGTCGCTGTGAGAGGTCGATAGGAGTTTTTAGGAATTCTAGGATGCGAGGAGTTCTCTCAGATACTGTTATGCACATCCACGGTGCGCTATGCACTCTTATGTGGAACTCTTGACGTATCCATAATCGAGAATGGACATTTGGGAAGGAAAAGGGATAGAGGATAGAGGATAGAGGGGTGGGATGTAAGGACGGAACGTTACAGTATCGAGTATATAAGATGGTACCGGTTGCCGGCTGATCCTTTTTGTCGGCAGATCTGCTGACGATGACGGGAAAACCGGTTTCCCTTCAGTTAATGACGCTCGGGACTTCTCACTCCCCTTTTATATGTGGTACGACTGCTTGGTTCCTTCTCTTGTGCTTCGCTCTTGTTTGTATATCACTGTTCTTCGCTTCGCGCATGCGCACTGGTGGCTCTCCTTAACGTCCCTAGGGAATTAGATTGTATAACTAGTATATACCATACGATACACTGACTTTGGTAAAAGGTTACTCGGGTTATGCTGGGTTCACACGAATATTTTCGTGTAACGTTACTCGACTTAACTCGACTGTCTAGGGATTTCTTTTCACCTCGTACACGCGTCTTGCCAGAAATTTGATTTTGCCCGACTGAATTACACGCTGGTATCGCGTTACGTTAAATTTTTTTTTAGATTGGTTGTACGTTGGTAGAATTTTCGTGATGGGAGAAGCTTGTAAATTGTAGTTATTTATTCGTTGTTAGCCGCTGGCTAGTAATATTTTAATCACTAACATTCGTGACATGGAAAACTGGGCATTATATCGATATTATCGACTGTATCGATATTGAATTTTTTTTTATGGTGTCCTTACTGAAAAAATTTATAGAGTATTTATTGTTTTTTTATTGGCACGTATGAATTTATAGAGCTGCAATATATCACGTATAAATAATGAATTTTACGCTGGTTGACTTTAAGTCGGAGATAACAATTTTTTTCTTATCGCGCAAAATCATTCGATCATTATAGTCAATTTATTAGCGTGGCTGCCATCGATAGATTTACAGAGAAACGTTTAATTCGGCTGTATTCGAATTAATACGTTTAATTACCAGCGACCGAGTATGCACATATAGGCATTTGTCACGACTCGTTCGGACTATTTATATTCTTTTTAGTCAAATTCATTCAAAACCACGTTACCGAGTACAAGAGCGCCATTGACACACGAGGGATTTGTTTGGAAAAAAAAAAATAGAAATTCTAATTCATCACAGCAATTAAAAACGCGCCTTAACGTTAATAGCAGTCCGTGGTAGCAGCGATTCCTCGGCAAGAGAAAAGTAACGTGACGCGAAGTAACGAGACGAAGAAAAGGTCGCCGTAGTGAGTAAATGTCATAGCCTGTTTCTAGTACCGTTTCCCGCCGTCGACGGACCTCCTACGAGTGGCGCTGCTCTTCTTTTTTTTTCCAGGAGAGGCAAACCGCGCGCTTAAAACTCGACCTGAATGCAACTTCTCGCTACTGAAAGTATACAGTATTTTTTCTTTTCCTTTTTTTTTTTTTAATAACTTCTCGTTTCTCTTCCGTCATTGCACTTTTTTCCCTTCCGTCCCCGCCACTCGTTTTCTTTGTTGCGATACACCGGCCAACTACGTAACTAACTAACCTAACACTTGAAAGCCCTTGGTCGGGTGTTAATGATGAGGGTTGACGCGTGTCGCTACTTGTGCACGCGCCGGTCTAAATACTGTATACCCATTCACATCGAGTACTGCAAAAGTCACTAGGGAATAGGTTAACGCAGTAGGCAGTGAGCTGTTGTGCATAGGAGTGTATACAGAAAAGTCACAGGTAAATTAGGAATGAAAAGTGGATGGTTGTAATTATTTTTTTTTTCACGTATTAAATAAACGCCATACATATGTTTCTAGGAATTGCATTCGAGTCAGTGAGTTTGCATTGAATGCGAGTCTCACGTGAGTGCAGCTAACAGGAAGCTTCGTAGGGGGGTTGGTGGTGGTGGTGGTGGTGGTGGTGGTGTATGATTATATATAGGTATACATACGGGGGAATCCTTCGGTACAGGCGTCATAGCGTGGGCACAGTGTACAGCTCTGGATACCGTTAATAACCTGTGTACGCGCCATAACGTCGTGTTTCTATAACAGCCCTCAATGCTCGTTGTGAACGGTCCTTTATTATACGACACTACGCCAAAGATTCACCACCTCTCTTGAGGTTCGCTCGGGCGTCAAGCACCAGCTAGATTAATTGCGTCATCGTACCAAAGTTGCTGTATCTTTTTTTTCTTTGTTTTTCTTTTGCTTCATATTTTTTCCTAACCCTTCTCTCTCTCCCTCTCTTTTATCTTTTAAAAAACAAAATCCTTTACTCAAATTAACCCTCTCGTCGGAGTGGCTCCGTTTACTCCCTGCTAATGCGAGTTAAGCTGCTGCGCACACTAGTGCCAGATGTGTATTGGGGATTTTATAGTTACTTGTCTTTTGCAATTACACTGAACTCGCATGGTTACCAACTTTGTATCTGTACTGTGGGTACTTATTCGCTACGGTGATCCTTTCTCCTTTCAGCGGATTTGTTGCGCGTGTAACCGGTTTTTCTAGTGTTTTCATGATTTCTGTATGGATTCGAGCAAGAATGGGTTTTTTATCTTTTTTGGAATTTAGGTTTTTTGAGATTTTGAAAAAGAGATTAAATTCTCGTTAGTTAGCTCGGCGGACTTTTTAATTAAGTCGCGCGGAAGTGACTTTTTCTTGTACTTTAGGTAGGTCAAGAATTTTTTTAGCTTTTAGGTAATTTTATAATTATATAAATTTTTTTAATATCCGTTATTACTTGGTTATTTGTGATATATTCATGGCTGACATCTTCGCGGTCGAGTCGTTGCGTTGAAAACTGAATAGTTTTTCACTCGTAGGACGCGCAATTATCTGGGCCTATTTTCGACGCCGGGCGTCGTCGGTGTCTTTCATTTCTCTAAGACGCTTCCTCTCGAGAATCTATACGAGACGCTGAAGAGGAAGTCGGAGTAGAGAAAAAAATAAAGAAAAAATTTTGACAGAGAGAGAGAAATTTAGGATGAAACAAAAAATGGCAAAGTGCCATTATGACTTTTTTTGTTATCGCAGCGAACAAACGACGCTCTACAGCAAAGAGCCCAGTGCCAGGCGTCGGCGTCCCCCACGATAGACACGGACCTGCCCATTAACCTCGGATCGCCGTACGTAATTATTTTCTTAATCGCGCGATCGTTAAACTCACTAGCACCATTTTCTTTTTTCCTCTCTTGTTTCTCTTGATTGCTGTTTCTCTTGCGTCGAAAATTATTATTTCTATAGTCGCAGCTAATAGCGTCCGATATTTAACGACTCTCCCATCGCGAGAATCCACGACGTCGTTTGACTATTCTTTCACCATTTTTTATCAGATTTTTTTTTGATAATTCACCAAAAAAATCTCCGCAAAAATTCATTTCACGTCCGTTAATACACGAACTCGTCTAACAACCCGAATATAATCATGCAATCTCAATTTTCCAAATTTTCAAAGTTCACCGATAACGAGTTATTCAAAAAAAAATTATCTCCCCTTATCACTAATTAATAACCATACGAACGATCTCAAACATTCTGTATGCATAATTAAATCCAAATTTGCAAAAAAAAAACAATTACCCCATAAAAAATATACCGTGAACCCAAAACTTCATCAATTTTTATATTGACGAAATACAAAAATAATATCGATTCTATCGATCAAAATAATTTCTGTCCATTTAAATCATCCTCTCGATCCTCGTTACACGCACGCACTGTACATACACGACTATAGAAAATCCTTTCGCTTTCTCTTTTCTCTCTCCCTCTCTGTCTCTCTTATATACGACTATATTTAACCAAACCAAAATGACCTCGAGTTTCCAGCAGCAATCTCCACTCACTAGTTAATACATACAGTAATAGTAAAACGAACGTTAATACCCACCGGTGACCATTACCAATATACAATATTATAATCGACTCTAGATTTACTCCAAATAAAAAAGATACACACTGCTACCAACAACATTAATAGCAATAGTAGCAACGGTCGCAGCACTTCCACGCACACTCCGTCCAACAAGTATACAATTAAAAAGCAATTTGTCTCGAGCAATTTATAGGGACAGCCCATTACAAGGGACTGTAACTCTTGCGTCACGACTGAATAGTCTAGCTGTTCTATTTATAGGATATCAAAGTCTCATTTCCTTTATTTAATTGCCATTAACCCATAGGACCGTATATACGGTGAGTTTTTATCAATAAAAAATGTTTTTTTCTTTTTCAACAACCCTTAATATTCCTACCCCCTTTTTCATCCCTTTATGAACTCTCCTGTACGATTTGCCACGTGTTGTGTATGCTCGTTTTAACGGGGAGGAGTCGATTTTTTTTTCTCTATACAGTACACGTACCTTTCAGCACTGTGTGTTTATCCAGCTACGTACTGCCTACCGGTACGGTACGAAACGGTAGGAAACGGTACGCTCGGTACGTACAGGCAGACCAGGGACAAGAGCGGCGATATATAATGTTCCACGATATTAAACGGGACGCATTCCAGCGTAGCCACCCTCTGGTTCATGGCATGAATGCTTCTATGGATCCGCAACCCCTAGTCCTATCCTACGCCCCGCGGACGGCAGCATCCCTCTTCCTGGTCCAATCGTTATATACCAAATTTACAGCTCGGATGCTGGTGGCTCGGATACCCCTCCTCACCCCCCCGCGTATAGATTCTGTGTTCGTTTGTACGCGATCGTGACTAGGGTTTTTTCCTTTAGGATTTATTAATTTTTTTTTTTTTTCGTACTTTCGACTTTTTTATACCTATCTCATCCGGGTCAATTTCTGAGCTTGAAATTGCCACCTCTGTCGTATCGGATTTTACGGCTGTCTTTTTTTTTACTTGAATTTCTAATGGCGTTTGGATTTTCTTGTCAGTCTGCCTTTTAAGGCTGATTTTAATGTTTCTTTTCCAGCCACGATCTTTCTTCATAAAATTATAGCTCGAGCGAGGTTAAGGTACTCGTAGCTGGTTCTTATACCAAACGGTAATCTGTTTCTTGCAGTAACATTTATATATATTTTTTTCTTTAGTAATTTAGACTTCGGTGAATGCCATCCCTGTTAAGAGTGTCACTAGTTATTTTTTCCCCCTTCCAGTAACATCTGCCAGGCACATCTGCAACGACCCGATAAATATATCACATACACCTCCGTATATGCGGTACACAATTATAATAATTTTCCCAAAAATTCCCCAAAAAACTACACTGGTTTTTTGGGAAAAAGAGTGTCCTTTATCATTAAACGAAAGTACTTTCTCATTCCCTCCCACATTACAATCCAACTCCCGGAAGTCCAATTGGCAAATAACTCCAGATACCAGATTACTCAATGGACCAGATTGATCCGGTCGGATGCTGAATTTTCAAAATACTCCAAATTGTACCGCTCGGTTGTTTAAGGGATGACGAGGCTGATACGGAATGAGGGGAAGTGAATTTTGGCGCGGGGAGGAGGCGGGGTGGGGGCTTGCCTAACGCCGCACATTATTCCGTATAATGAACGGCAGTCCGTATTCCGCACGGACCGTACGGTTAGACGGCTGCGGTCTTGCCTTGCATTCCAAAACGTCCCGTTCCAGCCCTATCATCGCTATCCCGGCCATTCCCTATCCTTCATCCGCACATTTCCAACCCTCCTCGAACCGCCGAATGCAACCATGCGTCATCCGCCATGATCTATGCTTCCTGCTGGCATTGCGAGCAGCCGCGTGCATCCGCCACGCCGATGCATTTCCACACTGGCCATGCATCTCCTGCATATGGGGGGGAGGTTATAGGGGGCGCCCTCTGTTGTCCCCCCAACCACTTCCATCGAAATGCACGTGCCTGCCGGCTTAATTCCTCGTCTCTATTAACCAGCGACCACCCCCTGAATATTTGGAATAATAAGTCCACTTACAGCACCACCCTTCAATTCATTTTGCACCCTGGCTATAATCACTTGCGTGGTTACGTCACTCTAAAGTCACCGCGTGTAATATCAACTACAGTGCCGGCGACCTGTTATAAGGGTGGTAAAATTATTTTTTTATTTGGGAGGGTAGTTTTGGTTTTGACTAGTGGGCATTTTTTTAAAGAATTTTCATGGTGGGGTATTATTAATGAAATCAACCGCAGTACACAGACTGTCGAATAATTGTCAGAAATGCTGATTTTATTTATTCGCGTCCACTGTGATTTCTATCCCCTGTACGTTTGTATAGGGGGTCGGTTCGAAATATCATGCGAATCCGCCACGTGATTCCTGCCGGAATAGAATTAGTCGGAAAGTGGTTCGTGACTGTTCCGGAGTTAAGTCCTGTGTTTCCTGTAAGGGGTTGGTTCCACCGGAGGGTTGAGAATCTCCCTTAACGTTCACTCCACCCTCGAGAGGCGGAGCTGCCGCCCACGGGCTACCCCTACCTCGCGCTACGGCACTGATACGCGATATCAGCAACCACTTGTTGCTCGCGGGCTGCACCCGCGGTTACTTTTTAACGCGCCTGATTTTTCTACATTCACCCCCCCCCTCCTCCTCCTCTCACGAATCTCCACCCTCTTTGCCTCCTACCGTGCCAAATCATTTAATAGTACCCCTCGACTTTCGAGCTTAATCAGGTTTGCTCCGAAATTGTCCCCCCCCCCCCCCCTCTTTTTTTCCTAGCACGGCGACCAATCGGAGACGAGTATACTCGTCGGTGATCGGAATTACTTGTAAATTAACCCTTCATTTGCCATTTGGCATGCGAAGGGTGAGGATCGTATTTTTCAAAAGTTCTTGACCTGCCTTTTTTATTTTACAGTACATGCATCCTACTATTTTTACGTGGTATTTTCATGGGCCATTTCTTTTAATATTTTTCTATTCTAATCTTGGATCATAATTATTAATCCACACACGTGTTTTTTACACGAGTTATTTGACTTGGCACTATTAATTATTAATGTACACACGGTACGTTGGGTATTTCAATCTTACGTCATCGACTGGATTCAGCGATACTTAAAAAACCTTGTATTTATTTCTCCATTATACACGTCTTTCGTACCTGTGACATTGACAGCTCACACGTCTGTTCCTCTGACGCATGTGTCTTGCTGGTCCAATAGACCGTGTGAGTCTGTTACGTAAGAATCATTGGGACCCGTACGTGTTTGACTATTTTATTATGGAACGGATGCCGTATCAAATTGCAAGACTGGATTAAATAATTGAATTACAAGTTTTTATATAACGCATTAATACATAGTTACGTGTATTCACTATTCATTGATGACGTCACCGATGTAAATTAATAATATAATTGTTGTCCGATGAAAAATGTCTTAATTTTTCTTAATATAAAATATTTTCTTTCTTTATTGTTCCAGGCAGTGCGGTGGCTGCAGCCGACACCATTTCCTCGCCGTGGACACCCGCGAGTTCCGGGCCGCCGCCCGACGCCAACGGCTCCGGCTCGGATACGAAGAACCTCGACGTTGGCGAAATCAGCGATGTGAGTTTACGTCCGATTGTGATATATCTCAGAGAAATAGAGTTTGATAAAATATTTATTGATTACAAGATAAAGTACTCTGGCCCAGTAACTGGTACAGTCGTAGACAAAAAAAATAAATATGTAAAATAAGCGTTACGTCACTCGTCACAAAATATTTACATATAAATTATTGTATGAAAGGACGAGAAGGACCTGTCGGCAGCGGATGCGGAAGGCGTATGGTCACCGGATATCGAGCAGAGCTTCCAGGAAGCTCTCACCATATATCCGCCATGCGGCAGACGCAAGATCATCCTCTCGGACGAAGGAAAGATGTACGGTGAGTGTTTAAAGGTCGTATTGGACCCAATTAGTAGGATGAGAGAGGAAACAAAAGAATGAGTGCGACCTCATTGTGTCGGATGATCAGGTGGATGTTGGGACTGGGTTAGGTCAGTGCACTTTGACCGATCACCATAGCAATAGGAAACATCGAACGCATCGGGTGCGAGGCTACGGATCGATGAGCTGAAAAATTATTTCCAATTGATTTTCGTTCGCGATTACATGGAAACGCGTCACGTCGTCGTCACTTCACAACTCTGAGGTCAGTCCACGTGACCGGTTCGATATTGCCTGGTGCACCGTTGCATCAGAGTCCTATTGGTACTAATATCGTCATCAGCACTGGTAGCATCAAGTCCCATCCCCTTCTTCCCAGCATCCGTAGCGGTTACCCTCATTGACGTCCATGAACTCCTCTCATCTGGACCAGGATGCGAATAACCCAGAACGAGCGTCCGTGCTTTGCTCTTATTGTTAGCTCCTAATCATCTTCCGGCCCAGTTTTTCTGGCGACTCGAAGCATCCTCGTCTCCGATGTTCCCTATTCGTACCGTGTGATTTAGCTTTTCCCCACGTAGAATCTTAAGATTCCGACGCGGGCTTTTCGAATTGGAACGTGATTAAGTCCTCTGTGTGAAATTCCAATTTTGCGGTGATTTTCGAAATAGGCAGATTCCTTGGATTGCGCTTGGATTCTAATACGACGTAATAAATCCCTGGGAATTTTGTATCAATTTTCATTTCCCATGCTTATTATATATATATCTATGTCTACGGCTGAACCACTACTGCGTTGCTATCGGATGTAATCCATCCTCCTCTACCTACCTAGGAGCTTGTTACTTCCGCCGGATGTTTGAATCGATTCGTTAGAACACAATACCGTTTAATTTCCAAGTTCTAAGTGAAAATCAGTCGGCGTAATTGAATCGCCGTATAAAAAGCTTCTTGTTCGGATTGCTTAATTCGATTCTCGTGTCGTCGGATAAATGAAAACATTTACGTTCCCATTGCGCGTACTGAAAATATACGGGGTGACTTTTCTATCCTCAACCTCATCACTTGCAACAAACCGTCGTGTTTCGACTGCACTTTTGTGACGATTTATACTGTTTTTTTCTTTAAATAAATCAAATCAACCCCTATTTCGCTGATCACAGTATACAGCATACGTCACGCGACGTTCGATAACTCTCTAAAGTCTCGGGTCAATAAAAATGGAAATTCGTAGAAGCTAATAAGAAGGGATGAAAGTCGAAACACGCGTCGTCGAAAAATGGGCCAAGGATTTTAAACTACCCTTAAAGACAAGGGATAACGAGGCGTGAAGATCGTTTAACGCGATTGCCCATCGATCCTCTTAAAACTTATTTCATCCCCAATCACCCAACTCTCTTTTTTACCCTTTCAGTCTGAAAGCTTCTAGAATTCAGTATCCCTCGTCTGTACCTGGACTCTTTCTCCCCCCCCCCCCCCATCATCCCCCTCATGGTCTATCCGAAGCTAGGTTCGCAAACCAATAAGGCTTTAGTCTTTTCAGGATTAAATATATCAAGGCAATTTACTCTCTCCCTTATTCCTCCCCTATTTCTCATTGCCAGTAGAAACCCACCCCCTTGTCGCGAGACCCCTTCTGTCGATTTTTCTTAAATCCTTGTCCCCTTCCCCTCTGCCCCCTCCTCATCCATTTTCTCTCACCTCCCCTCTCCTTCTCTCTTGTTTCAAACTCATCACCCTCCTCCGTTCTACCCTCCGTCGACATATGTATATGTATACTTTCGTCCCCTAACTCTTAGGCCTCTTACAGCCTATTCACAGTATACACCGCCAGATGAGTCTCGCGTTCTTCAGCCCTTTTTGGTTCTTTTCATGAAGTTTACGATGACTTAAAAAATTTTGAAATTTTACGTAATCCATCAAACGATCGGATAACGCTTATCGGTGAATCTACCTCCAGTTACATCATTGTCGGCGGAGCGACTTGGTGCATCCATTCAGACCCATTCGCAGCAGTAATGAAATTTAAGGTACCATAGGGGATTCTTGGCCATTTTTTTCGAATCGTAAAATTAGTTGACTAGCAGTAAAGCTGCGGAAAATGAATCTGAGCTACTTTAATACACTTTAGAAGCGCTTAGGTAAAATCGGGCGTCGGACGTTTCCAAATGCTTTGCTTATCAAAAACATTACACCGTTATCCTATATAGAATCCGTAGCATATAATTCCACTGGTTCATTGCATTTGATTGAATTATTTCATGTATAATTTATTTTTCATTCATTTTCATTTACTCTCTTTCTCTTTCTCTCTCTCTCTCTCCCTCTCTCTTTCTCTCTCTCTCTAATTAGTCCTAGCTCCAGTCCTAGATTTTAAGCTTACTCTAATCTGCGCTATCCATGTAATCCGCACAGTATTCTGTCTATTAGTTATGTTATGCTTATAAGCAATGTCATCCGATCAACTACTTTCTGTACTGCCTGGTCCTTAGGGAATTTTTCCAGGACCAATAAATCGCTCTATCTATCTACTTCTCTCTTTTTTGTGTATCTTGTTTTATTTACCACAGGAAATTCACTCCCGACTATTTTCGTTGGTGGTATGATAAGCTAGAAAGAGACAGAGATAGCCCGGCTATCCCATAAGTTCCGGATGCACTTGGTGTCCAATAAAACTTCATGAAAAATAGATTAAAGGAGAAAGATAGACACGAAGGAATTGAAGGTAAAAGAAAAAGAGAAGCGAAACAACGCTCGGTGCTTCGCGAAGCGCGAAGAACGCTTACAGAAGTGTTTAGGCTTCTACCGTGAGACCCTACATACCGGGTGTAAAATTTATACCGATAAAAAATTGCTTAATCTAGCAATATCAATAAACTAACGATTCGCGATAACGGGTGACCGAAACGCACGTCTATAATAGAAAAATTTCCTCGCTCTCTCCACACTAATCCATAAGTTTCGAAAATTCGTGAATTCGCTTCTCCTCCCTATATATCGCCAAAAATACTCTACTCATTTTTCCATCCCGTAACGTACATATGGTCGTTAAATCGTAAAACAAGCTAAAGTTTGATCTACAAACTGGTAACTCTTCTCTCCACCCTACCAACGACCCACCCTATAGATAACCTAGCAGCTATTCCTTAAATCTCCCAACACCGGATATTCGCTTTAATGCAGTGCGCAAATTGCGTCGGTCGCGGCCACTGCAGACGTCCTGAGACTCCTCGGATATTACGGGAGGGTTCCGGACTATTGGGTATCCTGCAAACCAAGAAAATGTTTATCCACCAGTACCACCAAGTATATACACGGTGGACAAAGACCAAAACGGATATTACCTCAAGTTAGCTTCTTCGTTTGATTCCTCTACAGCAGTAGCAGCATATTCAGATGATACCGAATAAACCATCTGTATAACTATATATGTATACCGTTATCACCCGATTCGTCCATTGCTTTGGCATTGATATTTCGAATCTAAAGTGCCACCCGATACTCCCTATACTCTGCTCTAACGAAATACATTAGAGAGTCTCCATTTGGAAATTGGACTCCTTATGTATATAACATCGGATTAGGCCTTTATCACACACACACACACACACACATAACTCTATAAGACAGCCGTGCAAGGATCGTGCGGTCTGGTGTATCCTGGATACAGGAAATTCCGTTCTGGCAAACTACAGGTAGCTCTATTGAGAGATACTAACGTGTACACTACCTCAGGGACGGCGGGAATATATCACGGAGTCTGGCAAACTCGAGGCTTACTCCTCCTCGCTTTGGTAGGTCGGTCGGTCGCTTGAGTAGGCAGAGTAGGTTGGTACCACCTAACATTTACGTGCATATCCAGAGTATAGAAGTGGAACGCGCGAGCTCTAGCATATCCGCCATTTATCTGATCTCAGAACCAAGTCGAGAACCAGCCGTCTGTTACGATCATTGTGCTTCAGGTGGGTATATATGGGGGGGGGGGGGGGGCTCCCGTTTGCCTACTGGGAAACAGGTCCCGAAGCCTCGCCAGCTAAAAGTCACTACGACGTATTTTAGTTTTTAGGTTGGCAATAGATTTTTTTTACAAAATTTGAAATAAATTCCCCCCTCCCGCCCCCACTTTCACACTACATACACTTTGCCACGACAATTCGTCGGGATCTTTTTCACTCGGGGGTTGATTTTCTACAGGGCTTGTACGCTAGGCCGGGAATATTTCTCTGAAACAGGAATTCAGTATTTGCATGTAGTCACTTCTACATTCTCGTCCATACACACGTACGTGGACGTATTCTGGTAGGTGCAGGGGTCGCATACGGACGTGGGACACGCAGTCTTGAGGGACTGGGAGGTGTCCTTGGGGGGGGGGGGGGGGGGGGCAGAGGTATAGGGAGGGGAGGGGGGGCTGTCCAGTGTCCAGTTATTGACCGGCGAAAAGGAGGGTTGGACATCGTCTCAGGGTTTCCGGAAAATGGTCGTCGCTTCGCGGCCGAAGCCGTCGCGTTTTCTCGGCTGCCGTGTATAGTATAGCAGTGGCATCGGGCTTTTCCTACAGCGTATCCGCTTCCCATTTTAAGCAGTCGACCCGTTTACGAAACCTGCCGCGGAGAATCTAATTTAAGAGTGTAACTCCGAGCGATGTATGAAAGCTTGAAAAGGAATCTTTCGCGCCTGAGACTATATCTGCGTTTTTTCGAGAAGATCCTTTACAGTTTTGTCGAAATTATGTGTATGAATTTGTCAATCGCGCAAAATGATTAAACCAGGTCACTGAAAGTCTGTAGGGACTGGGTGAGTATATACGGGAATTTGAATCACTCTCACGAAACAAATCAGTTGGCCAGGTTCAGACTGCGTAGAAAAATTTACGTCATGAGTCTCAGAGTTCGGAAATGCTACGTATCGATCGATTTTGTCATCTTGTATCTCAGCGTCCCATCGTATTTCACGAGATCTCGCGGTACGCGATATATAAAAATCAACCCTCGAAAGTGGATTCTACATACTTGATGGGGGGAGGAAAAAGAACTTTGCGACGATTTTCCAAACATTCGCTCGCGCAATATTCCATCCAATAAATTCACTGGCGAGACGTCGGTCGGGCCTATTATTCTGAGGAACTATGACCGGGACACAGTATTAGTGTATCGCTGTACCATTTTATCCTTACAGCATCCCTCTGGATAAACCTGAAACATGATGGACCATGTGGTACAGTGGGTGGGTACAGATCCTCTGGGACGTCCTTGTATTTCGTAAATGCAGAACCTACAGACTGAACCGGATTGTAGGGCGTTCTGTGGGCCCTTTGGAACGGGTCTACGGATACACGAGGATTCTGCGCTCAGCGAAATTGCCAGAACAAATGAGCCCATTAATTAGATCTCCCGTGAAATTATTTCACGCGTTTTGCCTCGGACGTTATGAACTGACCGCCGTCTCTCTTTAGCCCTCCCCTCCATCCTCTCTGCCTCTGTCTCTGCCTCTGTCTCTGTCTCTGTCTCTGTCTCTGTCTCTGTCTCTGTCTCTGTCTCTGTCTCTGTCTCTG
>JARQSV010000284.1:0-56732 GCA_030142285.1 Calameuta idolon | reverse complement strand
CTCTGCCTCTGCCTCTGCCTCTGCCTCTGCCTCTGCCTCTGCCTCTGCCTCTGCCTCTGCCTCTGCCTCTGTCTCTGTCTCTGTCTCTGTCTCTGCCTCTGTCTCTGCCTCTGTCTCTGGCCACTCGCACGCACACACACACATTCATCCCCCCACTCGTCTGTATGCTTTGTCGATGATGGCGCCTGTTGCAGAGACCGTAACCCCTTCCCTCCCTTCCCACCACCTACCCACCGCTCTTTCATCTTTTATCAGTCCAACCAGTCCCACTGTGAAGAAAAAAGCTTGCCAGAGTGGCTGCAAAAGTATATCATCGTTTGATCTCGAAAGAAGAAATATATATATATATGTTATATATATACGGCAAAAATAGTGCAAAAGTTATTTCCCGTATCCATACAATCCCCCCCCCCCCCCCCCCTAAAGAAAAATCTCGCATCAATAATTTACGAGTGACCGAAAGAGAAAAAAATTTTTTTTAAGAAAATTATGTAAATAATATAAAATCGAAGTTACAACAAGATCGCGTCCTATCCCAAAGTCAAGGAGTGATTACTATACAATCGGCGGCTCTCCTTTACTTCCCTCCGTCCACGTCGGACGTGAAAATGTCTAAAGGAAATCGAGGCGACTCCCGTTGACAAAGGGATGGTCCGAGCTCCCCGTGTCTAGTCGGGTCGAGCTAGGACGACGGCAGGATGTAATAATCTGCGTCCGCATTGTCCGTCTTGCCGGGATGGCAAGTCCTTTGACATCTCGCGGAGTTTAATTAAACTCGAACGTAATAGGCGGCAAGATGGGTCGCCAAGCCGTCGGCTTTTACCGTCCTCAATGCTCTCCGCTTTCCTCTGGTCCTTTGCTTTCTCCTTCCTTCCTTCGCAGCTGCCCATCTCTCTCTCTCTCTCTTGCTCGTTGACTACGATCCTATTCCCTGCTCCTTCCACTCTTCCCACAGCTTCGCCACGACCTTACGACTTAAACTCCACGGGGCTATTTGGTATTCCGTAGAGCCCGAGGGGTCAGCAAATTTATTTCCCTCGTTTTGCCGACGCCAGGCGTCAAAGAGTCCGTCTTGGACTTGGAAGGAGGTCGTCGCCACTTATATTATTACCTACGAGCACTGTCTCCGTATGAGCCAGCTGTAACGGGTGAAAATGGGTGAAAGCTACAAAAAGTGATATACGGAAATTTGAGTAATTTCGTTTTTTTTTGCCATGAACTTTTGAATTAGATTCCGCGCCTTTGGTCGGAATGACGGAGATAAAAATCTTAGCCGGACGTAAAAAATTCCTTCCGGTTGGAAAGTCCAGTCGACTCGGTTAAAACTAATATTGCGCTGCGCAGTGCCTGGTTCGTTGGGCTGTGCCTTTATTCAAGAAGCATCCAGGTATTTTAATTAGCGCAACAACCGCCACGCGTTGTTTCATATTTATATAAGCAACCAGACGCTTTGTGTCTGACGTAATGAATATTAATTCACGGTCTTACGTCATATCCAGCACAACATTCACTGGGCCGCGGTTGTGGTATAGTTTCTTTGCCTCTCCCCTTATTATACAGCCTCTTGTCTTCCCCGCGCGTCATATCTATTCCTTTGAATATCTTGACTCGTTTAGATTCTAACAGTGACATCAAATCCCTTACGTCTTGTACATATCAACATTTCGTCCAGCGTTGATGAAAACGAGGAAGAGGTTAGAATTTTCGTTGTTGTAACGATTCCGTATTTACTCGGTCTCTACGAATGTTCCATAAGCTAGGCCACTGCTTTTTTATTGGAGTGTGAATGAGTCGTATGAAAAAAAAATTGCAGAATAAAAGTTACTCCTTGGAATTAACAGTAAGACATCGTAACAATATCCGTTTACCGAAGTCGCATTTACGCGTAGGGGAGAAAAGAGGTTAGGTAACGAGAGAGTAAGGGTAGAAGAAAAGAGGGGGATGGTTTGGAGAGCTAGAGGGCAACACGTTACGTACAACGTATATACATATACATAACAAAGGACGATCCAAGGGAGCTAGTGAGTTAACCGAGAGGAGGATGAAGAAGGGTTGTGAGGACGGGGTGGATGAGGGGGAGGGCGTCTGCACAGTGACTAAGGGATGATGGGTCTTGGTTGGAACGGCTAGGAGAAAGGGAGACAGAAAAGTGTAGCGTTCACATAGGTAAAGAAAGAGAGGGGTAGGTAGGTGTAGTAGGAGAAGAAGGAAAGTAGAGTGAGGAGTGTATGGGGGAGGGGGGGTAGAACGAGGGCGACCCTGAGGGTAGTCAGGGCCACATAGGATGGAGACCCGGGTCCTGCTTGGCTATAGAGTCCTAAAGGCTGAGGAAGCCTCGAGGGGAATGGTGGTGGCGGGGCGGAGGTTCGGGAGGGGGGGTGCCTACAAGCTGGTTGTTGGGGGTGGGTTTGGGGTGGCGAAGGCGGAGGAGGGTAGCGGCGAAACTATGCGAAGAATGTGCAATTAGTGAACAGAGCGCGGAGAGTGCGCGGCTTGGCGCAGGGAGAGACTCCAGGGACTTTGGAGGGATGAGGGTACAACGGGGTGGATGAGGTGGACGGGTGGTGTTCAGGGTTGGGTATAGAGGGTGGCTCGAAGGGCCGTGACGGAGGATCTAGGATGAGGGAGGTGAAAGGCTGGTGGGTTCTGGGTGAATTGGCGGTGAGAAGGGAGGAGACAGGGTCCATCCACCCTCATCTCCTTTCTCTGCTCTTCCGAAGAAAATGGAAAGAAAGGAAGATGGATGGAATGGCGCTAGGGGATGATAAGGCGGATCGCAACCCCTGGAGGATATGGAAGTGAGTGGTGGTGGTGCTGTTGTTGCTGTTCGTGTAGGGAGTCACCGTGTCAGGATGCGATCCTTGCTGGCACAAGGACACTTGCCACCTTATAGCCATCGACCTACCCTTACCTCTCTTCCAGTACTTCTCTTAGATACTGCCCTTATATCCTGTATGGACTCTGCTAGGAACTCTCTGTGTGGCTCAAAATGAAATTACTTAATTTTTTTTCTTTTCATTATCTCTAACTATTCTCTACTAAAGATCTTGCTATCGAGGACAGTCTTTCTTGGATATAGCAGATTGGAGATTTTAATAAATTGTCTTGAATTTCTATGGGCCCCGGATCATCATGTAACAGCTGGGGGGATTCACTGCTCTGTAGTCGGTGGTACCAATTCTCCTTGAGTATCTCGGCTCTCTCGCTGCCTGATTGATGATTACTAATCGGCTAGATGAGCTTAAACGCACTCCGAAGTCGAGGACTGGTATGGATACTGTTTGTGAAGCATTCATTACCACGGTGCTTGGATGCGAAGTTGATGCATGCCAAACAAGAAAAGGGAGGGAGGTTCAAGATTTCCTGGCTGCTCCTGTAAATCGGATCTCCTTAGAATTACTGTGCTGGCTTAGATGGCGTCGCCAGTGTTTTAAATTGTCCTTTGGACGCCCACGAAGTTAATGAAAGGTTTATGGAGCTTGTAAAAGAAAAAATAGTCAATTACGCAATGTTAAACTCGCGTGTTAACGACTGCGAATGAGCTTTTGTTTTTTACCTGGTTATGAAGAATTATGCAGCATTTAATGTTCCTGGTAGATATTATTTTAGTAGCCACTGTTATTCGTGCTTTTGTCAAAAGTGGCGAATCACTTCACAAACGGCCGATGATCGAGTCCGTGATCACACAGTAGCCCTTGTTAAATTGAGCATCAGCCAAGTGATTCACGTTGATTACCCGTTGAATGGCGTCGCGACGCATCTAACTTTTCTCATTGAAAGCAACGTGTCCTGATATGACAATGATTAGATGCAGTGATATAGAAGGACAAAAAATATAAAGAAATAACCTGGAACATTGTTGATACTTCATCCCTTTGTCAAGGAAGGTTGGAAACAGCAGTGTTAGTCATTGTCGTAGACGGTCTAAAAGGACGCTCCGAGTATATACCGCACAGGCGGGCATAACTAACCCCTCGAAGAATGTTCGGCCTTCAAAAACAGAGGAGGAACGCAGGGCGAGGTTCATGGCGAGCCATTTAACGGTCTTTGCGAAATTGAGTCATCACGCGGTTCCCCTGGAATCTCGGATATTTTCCTCCCGATGCTCGAGCTCGCCAGCCCTCGGTAGCTTCGTCCTGGTTCACTGCTGCCCGCCGCCTCTGCTGCTTTACCACCAGGCAAAGGACCTCAAGACCATCTACATTGCTGTACCTTGATTCAAGGTATATCCAGTGATTGCAAGAAAAAGCTTATCCACATTAGCTAACTGTCGCACTTTAAGTATATATTTCACGTGAATACTTTCTATTCTTCTTCTCGCTTTATACGTCGTCGATTTAAATCCGTCTTGAGTCGTTTGCTTATGTAGTTCTCCGGCGTCCCGAGGAGTGTCGCCACTGTCGACGTACGCACAGACTACGCGCGGTGCTCTCACGACTTATAGTATTTATTAAAGCGATAAGTACGAATTAACCTCGGGTCACCCGGACGAAACAATCGTGCTGTGTAGTGTCTGCCCTTATCGCCAAAACGACGTGATGCTGTCAGGTTAGTAGCGGAGAAAAGTCTGGCATAAGAAATCCACTTGTGGTATTACGATAATGCCTTGTGCTTGGGATTCCTTTAGGTTATGTTATGCGCTCTTACCTTTCTTCTTATCCCCGTCGACTGTTGCCTGCGATACTTCAGTTAAGTGGATCTGGAGGATACCACCCCCAGCGATTCGACTAGCTTTATGGATAGACAAGTCGTGAGTACTTTTTGAACAAGGCTTATGACCAGTTGTGAATTATTAAATTGCAGCCATGAAATTGCATCCTTCGTACAGAAGATGTACATAGAAGGGACGCTTATCGTCGTCTGGCTATATACGTCAGGTAATTCGACTGGAAACTTCTACGTTCATACGAAATAAGTTATTCAGTACGATTTCCCGACGGTTTCGTCACGAAGTGTCATCCGAACTTTCAACCTCGTCGTTCCTTGTTTTACGTAGATTATTATTATATATATCTGCATATACTTTCTTCAAAATCAGGTATATCGTACGTTGCTTTATTAAACTGAATCGTATATCAAATCAGTTAAATAAAATTATCAATAATCATATTGATCATAAAATATCATTAATCTTAATAGAAATAATGTAGAATCGCTGCTTTTTCTTTTTTTAGTTACACATTCGAAATGGCAATCGATGCTTCCTGAATTCTCAAAAATTTATCTCGTCACGTACTCTTCCACAGCCTCCATGATATCACCGCGTTCCCGACGTCGTGCTTCGTTAGAAATTCCTCGGGGAAAAGAAAAGTTTTACTAGGACAGAGTCTGGGCCGCCTGGAGACACGTTTGACTTTACTTCTCTGTCCCCCCGTCCCTCTTTGCAAAATGTGCACCTCGTTATTAAAAGCTATCCGGCCACTCTCTGGCGTGTTTATAGCCGACAACTTGAACATTGTTAAAAATTTTTGATATATTATCGATTTAACATTCCTCGTCGAGTCTCCAGTCTCTCCAATCGCTAGTCCCTTTCCTTCCCTCCATTCAACTTATCGCACCCAAGAATTTACATACAGAAGAAAATTGAAGAAAACGAAAACATAAATTGCTGTATTAATTTGTTTTAAATCGGTTTCCCCGTATGAATTTTGAAAAAAAAAAATATATAGTGTACCTGTATGATATACCCATTCTTTCTTCTTCAATATCGGCCAGCAACACGCAGCCGTCTTATCAACGTAGTGAGCTAGTGTCAATGGCGCGTCTTTTGAAAAATTAAAAAAAAAAGGCGTATTCTCGTTATACGTTAATTTCGAGAATCGACGAATGGACTCGTCACATGTGCAATTTCACGTATCCTGACGTCACGTGACAGTCGATTCGTAACCGCTATCGACTGCGGGCGTAACTTTAATTGCGTCACATTTGATGCAGCGCACAGGCGCCCGGGTTTACGGCGTTGCCGACCGTAAACCTTAACAGCTGTGAAGTCTAGGCTGATAAGGGTACCATGTAGAATGTTGTTTATATGCCTGTATACGTTCTAGGTGCATATACAATGTATATGCACGTACATAAATGGCGACCGATTCATTGGCATAGTTACAGCTCGATAAACCCGGACATTGTGCAAGTCGTGTATTTATGTTCACTTTGAAAATTATTTTTCATTGTTACACAATTGACAATGTGTTTTTGCGAAGCACGTGTCACACTCGTTCCCGCCTTTTTTTTAAATTCTTGCAATATTATGATTATACAAAGCTCTATAGAAGGATCGAGGGAAATTGACTGAATGTAAATGAATCACGAATACGACAAGAGGCTCGATCTTGTACAATTGTAAATACTTGAAAGGGACTATGCTACAAAAAATATCCAACCTTGTCAAAGTTATTTCTGAATTTATTTATTTTCGTAATAACTAATTTGTCTGTATCTGATGGAAAAATCTGTATATACGTATTTGGCAGGGAATCTCGTTTACAGTGCTATCCCAATCTCGGACCGAGTTTTACGAACACTTAAAAAGCACTTAATCATTGAAGGATTTCATAGCGGATTTCGGAACCCTGAAGAAACAATATTAAGAGCGTCTCACAGTGACGAAGCCTGCCGCTTGATCCCCTAAGGGATATAAAGTCAACGTGTATGTACATACAAGAAGAAGAAGAAGCAGCAGCAGCAGCAATAAAGACGAAACATAGACGTAGAATCGTATATTTATTTAACGGTATTTTTAAGTGCACGAAACCGCGCGTCTGTTTAACGTCAACGAGATCTTCGGTTCGCATCGTTGTGTCTTTCTTGATTCTTGTAAAAACCCAACCTAGCCGCGTACCTGGTAAGACGATCATATCTCGTATACATCGGTCGTTACACGTAGCACCAAGAGCATCGACGTGCCAGACACTTGAACTATTTATTTTTTAATTCCACGGGAAGCCACCGGCGCGCTGGGGTGCCAAATACATCGCTGGACGTAATTTATGTCGTTGCCAACGTCCTAAATAAATAAATAAGCACTTAACACGCGATACGACTTACCTAACTCTGTCAATTCGACTAGCAGCCACGTTTCCTAGCCTAACGGCGGCTGGAACGTTTCCAAATCAGGATCCGGAGCACAGAAAATTAACAGCCCAAGGGTTTTACTTTTTCTTTCCTACGTATCGTATGTTAAATTCATAACCTCAAAGTATACTTGTAGATCTTGCTTTTTAGGGAGTTTCAAAGATACTAGTTAAACTTCCTTGTTGTTTACTCTTATCTGGTGCCTTGCGTGATTAATGGTCCAGTCATAATAGACTAGAGCTTGATTACGAGATTAAATCGATTTCGTTTATACTTCCTTCGATTTCTATGAGCGTAACATTTTTCAACGTAAAAATATTGTCTTCTTTTTTTATCCGTTGATATTTTTGACATTAGTCGACGATTTTCGTGATCCTTAAAATCTGTCTGGATCATTCGATCACTAAGTATATGAATTGTGTCTCGAGTCGTGACGTAAATAGCCTTTTCATCTCACATATGCCCATTTGACATTTTTCAGGTCGCAACGAGCTGATCGCACGTTATATCAAACTGAGGACCGGTAAGACGAGAACGCGAAAGCAGGTCTCCTCTCACATACAGGTCCTGGCGAGGAGAAAATTGCGGGAAATTCAAGCAAAATTGAAAGTGGTAAGTAAAATCAAATATTTGACCCAGAAACGAGACACTCGATAATAATGAGAAACTAGGTGAATAATTTTTTTTGGTCAATTTAATCTTTTTTTTCTTGCTATCACGCAATGATTTTTCCTTTTTTCTTCTACCCCCCCCCCCCCCCAACCCCTACTTTTCGTTACTGCCGAAAAACTGGTCTTATACGAAAACTACGGGTTCAAATGCCACGAAACTCTCTTACGTCCAATCTTTGTTCTTCGAGCTACCTCGTGGAATCTCTCGTAAGATTATAATTTCTCTTTATTTCTATTTCTATTTTTTTTTCTCTCGCCGCCAATCTACTACGAAATTCCAATAAACATGCGAAACTTGGAGGAACCAATCGTTCGGAATGCTTGTGGATAAATCACACGTAAAAATGAACTCTGCCGTGTTTAATCAACAGCTGAATTATTAAAGCAATTCGCAGACGATTTTCCTTCAGTTAATAAATCACAGCGTGCAGTTTCGTTCGGTGGTTTCGCCGTTTGCTCTTTGTACAGAATGGGTGATTGGGACTGTTGCGTAATACCCATGTATACATATGGATACCCGGTACGCCATATACTTTTGGATATGTAGTGCAGATAATATGCATATAGATGTATGCTCATATTACATATGAGATTCGTACGTGCAAAGAGGATGGGGATGTTTTGCGTGTATTTTACTGTGTTAAACCGCCACTACTGCAGTCGCGCAACCCACGGACATTATTCACTAAACCAGTTCGCATTCGAGTCGGATCCGGTGAGACGTAATTTTTTGCGTTCCGCTTCCGGATAAAGCCGCATCGCCAAATGCATGCGATTTTCGACCGCTGATCATAATAAAGAAAACCATGTTTTTCTGCTAATCGACTTTTTTGTTTTATCATTAATCAGTATCGTATTTGATTCGTATTAAATAATTGGACAAATCGAATGATGATTTTTTTCTCATAAAAATAGGTTATTCCTTACAATTGCACGTAATGGGGACTAATGAAATTCAAACGGATCGACATTTAAACTACGAGTTCTTTTTGATATACCAATTTATTCATGATATGCGGATAATTTGCAAAATGCGATATTTCGTCAGGTCATACATTATTTTTTCCTTTTATTATAATTTACCCCCTAGTGTTTGGCTATTTTTCACTTTTTTTTAAGCGCAGCATTTAAAATCGAATAATTCGTATGACTATTGGCATTTTTTTATTTTTCACTACCGGTACACGTTTTTTCAACTTTACGTCATTCCTGAACCCACTAGGAACGTCGATCGATATGCCGATTATATTTGCGAAAATATTATGCCAACCGCGCGTAAATCAAAGCCCGCGTGCCTTTATCGTGCGATACTCGCGTTTACGAGAGTTCGCCGGCTCGAACGGGTGAGCGATAATAAGCGGGGAAAATATTAACGTCATTTAAACAGGTATTTGCGAATTATATGTATTTCACGTACAGGGAGGTCAAATTTTGCAGGAATGGGTATTGGGTTAATCAAGTGAAAAAGCGTTCAGGAGCGGTTGGCGTGTAGATAGAATGTTGTAAAATATTATGTCAAACGCAGTATAGGACGTATGAACTTTTTGAACCCTTCGTCAAAAGAAAAATTCACATGCAGCTTCAATCAGTTAATCCATATGAATACTCGAAATTTATTCGGTATCTCTAAACCCATACTTGTCGAAGGTAATTGAAACATTTATTTATCAATTATTTTTATGCATTCAACAAAATCTATTCGCAACCACTGATATACATATACGTATACAGATCTCGACTATACAAACTCTGTACATTTTCGAAAAAAAAAAAAAAATACCCACAAAATTCCAAAATGTACACACGAATCAGTCACGTAAATCGTTCGACAGAGTAATTCGTTACACCCTGAACGTGTATAGTAGTGACAGTTTAAATCGCAACGCTGGGTATAACGTTGGCTGCTTCCGTCAGCGATTTCCGGTCGACGCGAGCTTCCCTCGAAAATGGGACTTTGCTGACACTCAACTCTGGGTCGTTTCCACAAATTTAATTGACAGACTTGAAATTCGATTTTACGCTCCGATACCAGGAGCCAAAGTATTAAATACAATTTAAACCGTATGGCAATGGCCAGTATGTCGAACGTACCATACAATTCTTGAATTCGACCAACGTGCGAATCTTAGCACGCAAAGTATGATACTGCTACATTTTTTTATAGAAAAAAATTTTTTCTCTGAAAGTTTTTGTAGAAAAAAAAAGAGAGAGACACGATCCAAATTTTCTACTGGGTAATCGGTTATTGAAAATTTGTTAGGATCATGCCGCGAAGGAGAAGGCCCTGCAGACAATGTCGAGCATGTCCAGTGCCCAGATAGTATCTGCTGGGACTGCGATACACAACAAGATGCCCCCAGCTATCGTGGGGCCCTTAGCCCTTCATGCTTCCAACCCCGTCTCCTATCCTGGAGCGGTAAGTCCCAAATACCGGCGGAACCCTTGAATGACACTGCCAAAAAAGAATTGGAGCTTCGCATCCCAATAATAAAAACAAAATTATGAAGAAAGATAATGAGATACGTTTGCCGTTACATTGATAAGCCAATCGAATGACCTATGGATAATATATTTTTCATTATACATATATACTATATGTATATATAGATTATATAGAACCCGGCTTATCCTTATCTCGAGACACTTTAAACTGTTCCGACTCGCAATCACGTATCTCATCTTCTTGCGGAGTCAATGATTAGTTTTTCATTGGGAAACTATTAAGATTGTCTGATGCCTTTAATATTGTTGTTATCATTATTATTATATTCGTGTCAGATTCCCATAACCCGCTTTGCAATAATTCGCCACGCACTATTCGCGCGAATCGCTGATATCTTTTTCTTTTTCTTTTTTTTGTCAAAGTTCATCCTCTTGCAGCTTTCACGTATTATACATCCAACAGGTCCTCAAGGAGGTCCTCCCCTCCTTCCTTTCATACGACCTTTGACCCATCTTCATCTTCGGTGGAAATAAAATTGTAAATCCTTTTTAAAATTTAATAATAATAATAATAACAATAGTAATTAATGCGACTGTCACCGTAACAAGGAAAAAGGAAGCTGTGGCTATTTCGCTGATTAACGCTACCTCAGGAGATTCATTTATCTCCCTTCAACCCCCTCCCTTTTGTCCCTTTCATCAAACTTCCATTGAAGTGGATCTTTCGCAATGACTCTCTTGGATGTGTTTTTAGGAGTAGCTTTGAAAAATTGTGCTTTTATAACGCGCGAGCGACTAACTGCGTCATGGAGGAATGACGGTCCCAGCTGGCTGAAGCCCCTGGGGGGCCCTTGTTGTGTATTGTCAAATTGTCCATTTACTTGCCCGTGATATCGTCGATGTTGCTTAAAATTTTCATTTTTTTTTCTCTTGTACTTTCTTTTTTTTCTTCATACGTAACTTTTTACTTTCTATTTGTGTTCGTTTACTACTTCATCTTTCATGGACCATTTATACGTTCGTACGATGGTTTCTCTTTCTTTCTGTTAATTTACTTAACTCAAGAAAATAGTAACGAGGGTGCGACAAGCGAAATCCTGACTATAGATTTTTCGACAGCCGGCATGGTGAATTAATTGAAGAAAATTGGAAAAATCTCTCTTTGATGCAGTTTCGCATACTTATATTGAAGTATGTGCTTGCCCTGAAACGTAATCCGGTATTTGAGCGAATCGCACCTTTGATAAGCTTAGTGTTTTTTAAAATTGAAACAAATTGAAGTTTATTTTATCTGTTGACAGCAATTTTGGCAGCCTGGTTTGCAGCCGGGCACATCACAAGATGTCAAACCGTTCCCACAACCGACCTACACTGGAAAACCAGCAACAGCTGTGTCGAGCGGTGACATGGTCCAGGCACCTCCACCACCACCATGGGAAGGACGTGCCATAGCCACGCACAAGCTCAGGCTCGTGGAGTTCTCTGGATACATGGAACAGCAAAGAGATCAAGACATTGTGAGTGATTAGATATTTCGATGGAACTCAAAGAATCCTATGAAATCCTATTTCAACGTCAGACACTAACAGAATGTACCACAGAGAACATAACCTAAAGCATGAGGTCTCGTCCAGAAATTGAAGTTCTTTGTGCTCAGTCTTGAAAGGTGTAAAGTGTAAGAAGAAAAAAAGAAAGGCGAAACAATTTCAATAAAACGTACTCTTTATATTTCAGTACCACAAACACTTATTCGTCCACATAGGAGGCTCTGCGACCTACGCCGATCCCCTCCTGGAGGCCGTGGACGTAAGGCAAATATACGACAAGTTCCCAGAGAAGAAAGGCGGCCTGAAGGAGCTCTACGACAAGGGTCCTCAGGCTGCCTTCTTCCTCGTTAAGTTCTGGGCGGACCTTAACACTAACATTCAGGATGAAGCTGGTGCTTTCTATGGCGTTACAAGCCAGTAAGTGTTTATCAAACTCAGTCAGATAATACACAAAGTCTCCATTTACATTTTTCATTCCATATCCGGTAGTTCCTAACAAGTCAATTTCACTTCTGTGTGAAAAAGAATTAAAAAAAAACTCTCACCCACCATAATTGAATATCCTTCGCTTCATTGTACAGATACGAGAGCAACGAGAACATGACGATAACGTGTTCGACGAAGGTATGCTCGTTCGGCAAACAGGTGGTGGAGAAGGTGGAAACCGAATACGCAAGGTTTGAAAATGGGAGGTTCGTCTATCGCATCAGTCGTTCACCAATGTGCGAGTACATGATAAACTTCATTCACAAGCTTAAGCACCTCCCAGAGAAGTACATGATGAACAGCGTTTTAGAGAACTTCACCATTCTCCAGGTATCTACCGATTTAATCTCGTAATTTACATATACAAAGAATGTGATCGAGCTTTTAGGATACCACTCAGGGCATTCTCATTCGTATGTCTTCATTGATCGACTTCTTTAATCTATTTTCTTTTTACTTTCCAGGTTGTCACGAACAGGGATACGCAGGAGACGTTATTGTGTACGGCGTATGTGTTTGAAGTTTCGACGTCCGAACACGGGGCGCAGCATCACATATACAGACTGGTCAAGGACTAGCCTGCTTAACCTGCTCGCCATGCAGCCATCCACCCCCATCAGTGCCTACCACACGACTCATCCATACATGAATATATTCACATATATATTATATTATATATATTTACACACAAACACACAAACACACATAGATACACTCAAGTACACTAGTGAAGATGCTACAAGATATACACGTTTTATGTACACTATTTCTAGGGATTCTCTATGGATGATGTTCCCATTTGCTTCCACATCGAAAGTGAAAGTGGACCGGGCTTGATTTTTATTCTTTAATATTTAGTCTGATGCGAGTCTGTTGTAAAACTTCAAATTCGCATTGGAGACTTTTACGAAATTTCTTTCTTTCTTTTTTTTTTTTAGATGAGAGAAAAGCGGACAAATTCGTATTTTTTCCATTTTTTACACTGGATAATTTATGTTACAGATCCGAGGGTTAATCGTGATACAATTCTATTTTTTTTTAAAATAGTTTCTTGTATAATATTAATATTGACGGAAATGGCTTGTTCGTTATGTGCGGTGTTGTATGGAAATTTTTATGAAATAATTGATCGACAAGTCTTAATAGGAACATTCTCTATAGGGTCTCCATACGTCGAAGATACATAATGAAACACACAAGATGCGTACTAGCCAGCCCGAGCTCTCGAGTTTGATTAAAAAATTCAAACTCTCCAGCAAGTCGTTGGTACTCTAATATCTCTTTGTTTTTTTTTTATCATTTATTTGAGATAAATGATTAATGGTCGAACGTTGGCGAAAACGAGGGCACGCATTAAATGTAAACGTCACGCCATGTTTGCTCGCTATCGTTCTCGACGATCTCATAATGATTCTGCAGGAAAATCAAGTGTCGAATTGAACCAATCACCGGGGCAGAACTTTTGCTCGTATACAAAATTTTAAGGACACGGTGTTACATTTATGGTACACGATGATAACGATTGACAATAAGATTGGCGTTCGACGCGTCTCATGCTAGATTTAGAGAAGGAGGAAGGTGGAGGAGGAGAATATAATGAGGGGAGGAAAAAAAATATATTAACAGGAGTACCAAATGTTTTTAACGACGCTGAACAAACTGCGACCTCGGTGCAGTGCTGTACTCTAACATAAACTTAGTATTATAGTTTTATTATTAAACTAGACGATAGATCAGACAAGACATCCACACAACAGATATACATATATTACGTATAAGAGTATATGTTAAATATTAACGCAATGATTACGATTTACATTGTTATAAATGATCGTGTATAAAGCTATATAAGTGATCTTAAGTTTTAATCGAGCGCGAGAGCTAAAGGAAAGAGGGATGCCATTACACGTTTTTACAAATCTCTTCATTTTTTTTTAATCAACTTTTCATGTTTTACTTTTTTCCTCTTTTCATTTTTGATTGCTGAAGGGCACGTATGAGGTAAATCGTATAAGGTGATAACGAGTGTGAGGGAGACAGAAGAATCGTTCGAATTTGAATTCGTCCTTTTTCTAAAAAAAAAAAATACCATTTATTGTAGTCGTCTCTTAATACTTTTTACTCTCATGCCTTTCATTTTGCTCTTTTTTTCCTCTTTTTTTTTTCTTCGTCCATTTCCTGGTCTTTTTTGAGACCTAATGGGACTTCCTGTATAAAAATATTTTACGTGCTATCCCACCCCCGTCGTCGATTCGCCATTCTTATTGAACGGAAATTGCATAGGATAGTCAAAGAGAGAGAAAAGAAGTGCGCATGCGCGAAAGATTGAGAGAATGACATGTTTGTACTTCATATAATCACCGAACTTTATACCGTAATAAGTATCTTCTGTATTTTACTTTCTGTAGATCATACCGCAAATAATTTTTTTTTTCTTTTTCATACTCTAGAGTATCGTTGTGTTTTTAATCTTTCTTAATGAGTTTCCTCAGCGCGCAATATTCTTACAGGTCATTGAAACCGTTTGCCTAGTTTAAAACCTGTTCTGTACGTCTTGTCTATCAGTCTGTCAGTCTGAAGTCTGTCCTTGCCTAAAACGACAGACCATTCAATGATCATCAGTCTTTCTCTTCGTGCAGTTTACTTTTTAAGTTAAGACATTTTTCAAATTTCTTTTTTCACCGCACCGTGCACACTGTTAAGAGGGTCAACATCATTGTTTATTTTTTTTTTTTGAATTTTAATACACCGTCGCATGTATTCGCATAGCGAATAATGAAGAACTGCACCTGTGTTCGCAAACTTTCGTACTTAATGGAGTCCACAATGTTTTCATAAATAATTTTTTTCTTTTTGTACGCTCGATAAAAGGGACCATCAAGATCAATCGAAGAAAATTTATTTGTTCTTTTTCTTAGGATGATTAGTCTCTTTTTTTTTGGGGAGGGGATGAGTCCTGTCGTAAACTCTTCTCAACGCCACTGAACCCGCCGTCGCAATTTTACATTGACACCCCCCCCCCCGTCCCCACCGCTTCACTTGGTTTTATTCTATTGTTTTCCTTGTAAATGCAGTCTTTTAATGAAACGATTGGATTTTTTATATCGCCAAATGACAGTGACAGTGTGATGCGTAGGGCGAAAGGGTTTTAATGGAAATTTTGTGTGAAAGTGGAACATCGTATTTTCTGTTCCCCTTCCACCTTGTTTTTTTATTTTTTTTTTTAAGTAATTCATTGCTTGTCCTTTATTCAGATTGTATGTACGCTTTCGAGCGGAGCTTGCCTACCGAGCAGTAAATAATAATTGTAATCCCCGGAATACTTATACTTTAAGAATAGATTAATATTAATTTACCGTATTGTTACTTTAATTAACTCTTAACGAAACAAGTGGCAATGTATTTTGATCTCTCTTTTAGTCAGAAATATATCCTTTTTTTGTCGTTCGTTTTGGGTGAGAAAGAAATTCGCTTAAGTGGGACGTCGATCGGATTTGAGGAAACGAAGGAATTTGATTATATTTGGCAGTAGCGTGTATGGTATAATAATTTCTATTTGCAAATTGGCAGCTTCTGTACTTCGTAGTTATTGTTACTTTTTATAATTGTATATCGCAATGCCCGCGCGGTACCACCTGCGTTTCCTGTTTTATTATTTTTTATTACTTCTCTTATTTTTTTTCTCTATATTTTAAACGCAATACGAATAACGGCGTGACATCCACGAGAAAATGGTGGATGTTGGTGTATATCGATTTGAATCACAGAAATGCTGTTACGCCTGGGTAGTTGGACAATTTTTATAAAAATTTTGAAAAATTTTACGAGAGGATTGATCTTTCACTCAACTGCATTAGTCACGTGAATTTTGAGTTGCATATGTGTATTTTTAATCTATTCGAACTGGAGACTGAAAATTGTTTCTTTTTTTTTACTTTCATACTCGGGTTTGATTTTTTGTCTGAAAAAAAAAAGAAGAAAATAGCATCCTGCGATAAGCATCGATATTCACGTAGAACGAATTACGAGAGCGTTTGTCCTTTTCGTACACAGGCAATATTTTAAAGAAAAATTTTCGAATAAATTTATTTTAATAACGTGTATTATTATTCGTGCGGACACGAGAACAAGCGACACGACAGCAACAGCAACAACAAAACAATACTGTGAATTGTGAATTTGAGGGAAACGGGGAAAAAGAAAGGAGGACCGACACTAATATTATTAACATTAACGATTAATGATTTTAAAGTAAGCGAATTACATTTATAAGGAAAGATTATGAAAATATATATTTATCTATGTCTTCTGTGAAGATAGAAAATAGTACTCTCTCACGCTATATTGATGATATCGGAAATCGAGAAACGAGAAAGAAAAAATACAAAACGGCAGAGGTAGTTTAAGGCGAGAAGAAAAATAAAAGAACGGCAGACCCACGCATAGATATACATCATATAGACACACTGCAGAAAAAGAAAAACAAAAAAAAAGAGAAAGACATAAAGCAGCTCGCATTGTTCACAATACACGATACAATCTATAGCACATTCAGATTTGTTAAATATCTTTGTACATATTTACATAAAGACCATCATCGAGGAAAAGAAAAAGAGAGAAATAAGAAAAAGAATACGGTAAAGATATCTCAAGTTCCAGCGGCAATTTTATTTCTTTCGCATTTTTTTTAACTTTTCTTCTTTTTCTTTTACAATTTCTTTCACGCGCACTTACGTGTTCACAAGATTGTAGAATATCAGTTCAAAAATGAAATCGAAAAATAGTTTGGGCTTCGTTCGTTAGAACGCCTTTTCTATTTTTTTTTTTTTTTTTGTAAAATTAATATCAAAGTCAAAAATGCGCCAGAACAAGTACTGGTAGTAAATGCCCAGTGTATCATGTGAACAATCGTTTGCGTTTTAATCGCCAAATCAAAAATCAATAGATTTTCTTCTTTTTTTCTTTTTTTGTTTTTCTTTTTTTTTTTTAACTATTAACCTTGTAACGCCTTATTTAAGTTTAACCGGAAACTCATTTATTGTTCAGCTTGCTTGTCGATGAACGTTTACGCGTAGATTATGTTCATGGGCTTTCAGTTTTTGGGATTGACGTTAAATCAATTGCTACTGATTAATGAAATAATTGGCTGAAGTTATCAAAGACAGATCTTTCTCGTGCAAAAATGAATTTTTGGGAATTACAATCGTCTCCTCCCCGAAAACCAATGAAAATTCGTCTTTGTCCATATCCTGGAACTGCCATATCAAAGAATTGAGCTTGATCATAAATAAAAAAGAGAAACACGATTAAACATATTGAACGGAGGAAATATAAAAAGAAAAAGCGAGGAAACCTACCTGTATATTAATATTATCATAAATGAAACGAAATGAGGATCAAAGTAGTTGATTTAACGAGTAAATGAGAATAAATGAAAAAAATGATATATCATTAAATTAGAGGTTTAAAATATAATAGAACTCAGTATATGTACAGTATTTGAAAAACATGTTTATAATTTGTATGGAAAAATAAATAATTGATATAAAATGAGACGAAACTTTCTTTCGCTTCTTATTTGCTTTTGATCATTATAAATATTTTCTCGCTTTGCTAGATCTTTTCCTTCATTTAAAAATTTCTCCAACCCGTGTACCTTCTGATGATTTTTTTGCAATCATTACTACGTGGTAATGCTATTCCTTACTAACTTCATTAGGCAACAATAACTGTTCGCGCTACTAAAATTAAATTTCCAACTTCAATTAAAAAATTTGTGACTAGAAGCTACACGTTGGAGACTAAAAATTTGATATCGCTGCCACTGCCACCGATTAGGTGTGAGCAACTTAAGGAGGGGAAAAGATCCTCATTGGTTGGTTAGTCTGTGGGCAATTGGAGGAGGAAACGATAACAGTGGCGTCAGCAGTAGATTTAGTATATGGCCAATCGTTCACGAGAAGGGCTTAGGTTTTGTTATCAGGTTTGTGTATATATGTCGTGTAAACTGACAAAGGTGTCAGTCAAACATTATAGCGGGTACCGGGTAGTTACATCTAAATACTCTGTAAGTAATAATTCGCAAATTTTTCTAGTTATACCTTGCGTAAGTAATTTAATATTTTGTACATTCTAACAGATTATGGTATTTCACTAAACATTGTTGATGATCATTGAATTGCGAATTTCTTAAGTGCATCCTCCGAAATTTTCATTAATGCTATTATTTTAAGGGCTGAAGAATAATGTATTTTCTTAATGTTTTATAAGTATGGATAATACTGATGTATCTCTTGTTTCACCATCTGTACTTCTTCAATATGTATTCTTGCCACGTCAAACGTTTACACTTTCTCTTCAATTATATGTTATTCTAAGTGATGTTTTTTCAGAAGAGAATGCACTCAGGACATACCACATTATAATTGCTGGTTTTTATACATTCCTAAAAGTGTTTCTGCCTTTTTATGATGAATAAGAAACAACGTAAGGTTCCTA
Organism: Calameuta idolon; assembly: GCA_030142285.1. Lineage (NCBI taxonomy): Eukaryota > Metazoa > Arthropoda > Insecta > Hymenoptera > Cephidae > Calameuta > Calameuta idolon. The sequence goes on along the minus strand of JARQSV010000284.1, from coordinate 38,014 downwards.
ATGTTATATGTATTTCATTATTATAATAGAGAATATAGGGGATATAAAAAAAAATGGACTTTATTAATTTTCTGTTTTCAGAAAATGTACAATTGCTGAAATACGTAAGCTTGGTAACCCTTACTCTTCAAAATGCTATGCTGGGACTTAGCATGCGCTATGCCCGTACCAGATCAGGAGATATGTTCTTGTCTTCAACCGGTGAGTGTTACAAGTCTCAAATATATTTACAAATCTTATTACAGTTATTTAATTTTTGTCGTAGCTGTGGTAATGGCTGAGCTTGCTAAGCTTATAACGTGTTTGGTGCTTGTTTTCCTAGAGGAACGTACACTGAAAAAATTTATATATGTTCTCAAAGTAACAATTTTGGATGAACCAATGGATACTCTAAAAGTCTGTGTACCATCTCTAGTGTATATTGTACAAAATAATCTATTATACGTGTCTGCGTCTCATCTTGATGCAGCGACGTACCAGGTAAATTATTATGAATTGGCTAGGACAAACAAAAATGCTCCTAAGCTGTTAATAAGTCATGGTAAACATTACTTTCAGGTGACTTATCAACTAAAAATCCTAACAACAGCCTTTTTCGCGGTAACTATACTCCGTAGGAGTTTAAGAACAGTTCAGTGGGGCGCGCTGGTACTCTTACTCCTAGGGGTAGTTATGGTGCAATTAGCACAATCTGGTCCTCAAGCAGTACCATCTGGCGTAGAACAAAATCGTTTAATTGGTTTTTCAGCCGCATTAATTGCATGTTTTTTGTCTGGATTTGCCGGTATTTATTTCGAAAAAATCCTCAAGGGTTCAGACATATCAGTGTGGATGCGTAATGTTCAACTAAGTTTTTTGTCGCTTCCCTTTGGTCTGTTCACATGCTTCTTAAATGACAGTGCTACAATACATGAGCATGGTTTCTTCTTTGGGTATGATTGGTTCGTGTACTATTTGATTTTATTACAAGCTGGAGGAGGACTGATTGTTGCAATGGTCGTAAAACACGCTGATAACATTCTGAAAGGTTTTGCCACGTCGTTGGCTATTGTTATCTCTTGCGTTGCTTCAATTTATTTGTTTGATTTTAGACTTACCTTTCAATTTGCATTAGGAGCCACTTTGGTCATATGCTCCATCTTTATGTATAGTCATGAGCCTAAAGTTATTCAATACCCGAATAAGCACACAGTCGCTAATAAGGTATGAGCAGAGTGAATCTAGGTACCTTTTTCAAATTTAGGAACGAACCCCCTGGTTCTGTAAATAATAATAACTCGTGACAGTTATCTATCATTGTTGGTAAGATAATATATCGGACACGCGAATAATTGGGATTTAGGGAAGAAGTGATTATTTAATTAATTTATAAGGACAAATTAAGTTTACTGAGTTAATACTAATGTCACGAAGTAATTCGTGCTTGCTTGAAATTGAAAAAGTTGAAGACTCTTATTTTTACTTCTGTTTTGATTTATATTTCTTTGTATATTATGAGTTATTTACAAAGTAGAAAATCGACTTTCGTTTTTCGTGACTACAGTGCGACTCATGTAATTTTGTTCCTGTTGCCGATAATCATTTGATACAAATGTTTATTATATCAATTCACTTGTATTTTTCTTTCGTTGCTTCAAATCGCCATTAATACTCTTACTGATTTTCATATCTCAGCAAAAGAAAGAGTTTAATATTGACATTATATTCAAAACTGAATATATCCTGAAATATAATTAAGATTTAATGCCGCTAATTTTAGCTGAGTGCGGATTGGAACGTTTTGGCAAAAGGATAGTCATTATGCAAACTCATTGAGATTTTTATTTCTAGAACTATTTTTTATAATTAGTCACGTAAATATTTTTATATGACGTTATCGGTATTAACAATACTTGTACATAATTCGAATTTTAACGAATACACTATTTGTATGAACTATATTATAAACTAAATGATTTATTAATAATAAGGTAATAATATGAAATTTATATATGTACTTTATTGTAACAGGGAATGCACTTAAGTGCAAAAAGCGATAAGAATTATTACTATACCAAACCGACTTTAATGTTTAAACAAGATCAATGAAAAGATTTTATTCGCTACAAATATTCACCACTTTGAATCTAGTTACAACACGAAATTCACTATAATACCAACTGTGACGTCCTGATTGTCGCCACTATCGTTTCGCGGCAGAGAATTTCGACTGCGAGAATCTGGCGAGGTGGGTTCGTTAGCCACCAAAGCTCTGATGAGCACTCCAACGGTGTTCAATCCTCTGTATATAAGTTGATTTCTTGTACGATGATGTTATGGTTTTTCAAAACTGTATAAGGCTTCAGGAATAAAAATGCAAGTGTTGTTGGAGAGCACTATAACTAACTTTATTTACTCTGATTATAATGTGATTTAGTCTAAATCAATCTACCTTAACTGAATCTATCTAATTGACTCTCAGATACAGACTCGAAGTACACCCTTCAAGACCAAAAATCGAACTGACTTCTTGGATCCCAAGAGATACAGTCCTCCGTATTTCTCATGCATACATCCGCACTCATACACATTCGTATGTCGCCCTACCCTTTGTGGAGGGCAACAGTGTGGCGCCTCGCTGTCCGGACTTAAGATCGAGGGCCTTGTCTTACGCACAAAGGGCTCATGCACACCCTATCCTTAATTTACTTGAGGAAGCACATGGACAGCGTCATCTCTTAACCGAACATTCCTCTAGCCCGTCGATCCTCTCAAGTGACCCGATTTATTGCCAGGAGTGAGAGTTCCTGAGAAACTCACTCGGTTAGGATAGTAATAAACAAATGGCCCATGCCTAGCCTACATTCTTTGTAGCCCGTATGTTCATGCACATGTAGGGTCTAGAAAGCTTTCTTCGAACTGTTTAGAATGTACCTTATTTATGCTTTAATGTCAGACTGAGAATTTGAAAGCATTGAATTCTGATTTGGGGAGAGAAATCGTAATTCCATTTCAATCCCTCATTTGAACCCACCGCGCAATTCTAGTGAGATATTTATCACTAGGCCGCGACATAACACAACAAATGCTTAACAACTTCAAGTAGAATAAAATTAGAAACGGTCTCGAGCCACGATTATAGTTTTTAAATCAAGTATAAATATTGTATATTCTTATAATAAATTCATCCTTTATTATTCTATAAAGCATTTAACATATCGTTGTTTGGCTACATTCAAGCGGCATTCACTTCTTAGTAAAATAAAGCAAACCCCGACAGTGATGTTGGCCAAACTGTAAGCAGTAAGAAACTACTGATAAGCCGTTTGGGTCGCGACCATTTGCTTCTCCCGCGTATAAATAAAATTGAAGAAGAATGACCGAGCCGCAGTGTAAGAAAGTCAAGATGCCGAGCTCCTTGGAACAACTGAAATCCGTGACAACGGTGGTCGCAGACACCGGCGACTTCGAGGGTAAGTCATTTATTTGAAATATATTCGGCCACGGGATATCGAGTGCTAATCGCAAGTTTTTTTTTTGATGATAATCAGGTCACCGGCGAAGGTGATTGTCATTATTGAACCATGGTGGGGAAAGATAAAACTCAGCATAGTAAGAGAAACTTCAATGACTATTGCTTGAACATTAATTACCAATAAAATTCTCTAAGTTCTTTTCATTAGGAATGTACAAGTTTATTCATAAATTTCGCGCACCTTGATCGACCCGCGGGTTCACGTGGGACAAACTCCAATCTATAATTTATTGAAATTTAAATTATCTCCGATAATACTAATGCTAACGAATGCTTGACTCTCTACAAATAAAATTTAATAACCTAAGAGAATTGTTTGCTTATTGTGTATCATAATTACTATTTACGATTGCTACCGTGGCATATAATTTCGTATGTGAATTAGGCAATATGCGATAATGTATTTTCAAAGGTGGCAGCACACAGGTGGTCGATTTTGAAAAACGAAACTCTGCAACAAGTTGCCTGTATCACGAATAGTATTTTTATCGTACGATTCCTGTGTTACAATTATATCACTATATCCGGCACACGTATATTTTTCCGTATACATCGAACGTAATTTTTTAATACTATGTTAATACCATGTAATTCATCTGTTGGCGACGTAACATATGATCGCAGTGACCTTTCAATGACTGTGGAAGTTTGACCTTTTGACACCTAATTCAACACGCGACTGTCGTTTGATATGAAGTAGATTGTGGAAACATTTTTTGTAGGTTCTTCGATTCAGATCGTGAATGAGATTATTATGTGAAATAACACATGTTGCAGTGTTATGTTTGTAAGATAACTATTCAAATTTATCTGTATAATTTTTGTTACACACGTATTTAGTTAATTTTATGATTAAAAATAATTTATTTGTTTCTTTTTTTTTTTAATACCTATCACTTGTTAAGAATCGTTTTATTCTCACAGCTATGGAAAAATTCAAGCCTACCGATGCTACTACCAATCCTTCTCTGATACTAGCAGCTGCCAATCAAAAGAAGTATGTTCCATTACTAGATAAAGCTGTTCAATATGGCAAGAAAGTTGGATCGTAAGTAATTGTATAAATTTTTCTTTATTAGAATAAGTTTATTGTCGATTAAAAATGCGACTTACATACTTTTTAAATACTTTTACAGCACCCTGGCTGAGCAAACTGAAGCAGCTATTGATATGACTTGCGTCCTCTTTGGTTTGGAGATTCTCAAAATCATACCTGGTCGCGTTTCCACTGAAGTCGATGCTAGGTTATCGTTTGATAAGGAAGCTAGTATCGAGAAGGCAAAAAAGCTTATTGCTCTCTATGAGGAAGCAGGAATTAGCAAAGAACGTGTGCTGATCAAGCTAGCCTCCACCTGGGAAGGAATACAAGCAGCTAAGTAAGAGAATTTTGTAAAATTACATTTTGATGGAACACCGATATGGTGAACATATTTTCTTATATATTTTCAGGGAGCTTGAAGAAAAATATGGGATACATTGTAACTTGACTCTATTGTTCTCTTTTGCGCAAGCTGTCGCTTGTGCTGAAGCTGGTGTTACACTTATTTCGCCTTTCGTTGGCAGAATATTGGACTGGTAAGCTTTGAATATTTTTTTTGTAGAACTTCATCAAATATCAAATATATCTTTGTCCAGAATAGTTTTATTTTTCTACTTAGGTAAAGCAGCAGTAAAATATATATTGTGATACTTTTATTTAGGTACGTTGCAAACACTGACCAGAAATCATTCGATGCCAAGGAGGATCCTGGTGTCATATCTGTGACTAAAATTTACAATTATTACAAAAAGTTTGATTACAAGACCGTTGTGATGGGAGCATCATTCCGTAATATTGGTAAGACTTGTAAGAAATTTATTGAAATATAGATTACTCTATAAAAATGTATCTTCTGTATAATTTAGGAGAAATTCGAGAGTTGGCCGGATGTGATCTTCTGACCATCAGCCCAAAACTTTTGGAGGAATTGGAAAAGAGCAACGAACCTATTCAAAGCATTCTCAACCTTGCAGCAGCTAAGAAGTCAGATCTTAAGCAAATCAACCTTGACGAGGCAAATTTCCGGTGGCTTCTTAATGAAGATCAAATGGCTACGGATAAGCTATCCGACGGTATTCGTAAATTTGCTGTGGATATGCGAAAGCTGGAGAAACTTCTCCAGGAGAAAATTCAAGGATAAATACTTTTTTTGATATTAATTGTTCGATATATTGTAAATAAGCGACGTCAGAGCAGATTTCATGGTATTCTTTTTTAAAAGAAGCATTTTTTATGAACAACATTCCATTATGGTGTCCATAGATTGTCGTGTTGGTAATTACAGTATACATGATTTTATTGATGAAACAATAAAATGAAGTTACACTGTATATGATTTGCCTTTAGTCTTGTCTTGTAACAAGAAGTGGTCGATTCTATTGGTTTTTAAAACTACTTAATATTGCACCTCTGGGATGTTGTACCTCAGAAACGAATTGGAAGGATGGTTTAATTTATAATAAATGAAACATTCCGGATAGCAGCCTTTTCACAATAGAAAAGTCCAATGAAGAGGTTGATACAATAAAATGGTAATTATTAAACAAATACTTTTATCCGAAATCTCCTGTATATGAATGATTATGGGGAAGTGCATAATGTACGCAAATTACTGCAACAATGTACTAAAATTTGGTTGTCCAAATATACGGCAACAATTGCCGAGAAGGAAGTGGGAGGATATGTATAAGAAGCTGCACAACGTTCGGAGCCATCATTCTTCCGTGAGCCGGTTTCTTTTCATGGTGTTTTGGATCGCCCTATCCTATCCGATTCATCTTTTCAATCCTTTTATTTTGTCTTTCTTTCTTCGTTTCATGATTACCTTTCTTTTCTCTTTAATTATTTCCATTCTTACTTCCCTTACCAATTTCTTTACTGTGCTATTTTTATCCTTTCATACCTTATATTCTTAGTTCATTGATTTTTTGTTCCTATCCTTCTATTCTTATTCGTTTTCATTCTCCATCTACTACTTCCTTTTTCAAAATAATCCATTTATTTTTAACTTCCTTTCCTCCCTCTATTCGTGTCTCATCATCAGGCACGTTATTCTCTCTTCCAAACTCTTTTGTTCGTGCAATTGTTCATAGTTTTTTATTTATGTTGAACATATTTAATTTGCAATTTTGTAAGAAGCAGGATTTTTTGTTAGTTCAGGAGAATTTAGGCAGACGGCGCCGTTTAATGTCTGAGAAGATTCCTGAAAATTCCGCTAGAGGGCATGGAACAAAATTTACCTCCAAAAATTGCGTTTTCGTGTGGAGTATTTTTGTTAGTTCCGGGAAATTCCGCTAGGGGAGCTATTTAATTATCAGGTGTTATAAATTTTCACGAGGAGCATTTTTCTTTAGTTTCCCATAATCCTGCTAGACACACAGAGGATCTTGTCGCGGCCACGTTTTGGGCCCGACCCACTAAGCAAGCTCCTAATAGGAAATAAAGCCGAGTATCTGGAAGAAATAGATAAAGTCTATTCGGCTAATGGCTAATTTCTTCACCTCCGGATAAAATATATCCTGCGGATAAATCCTCAGCTAACTAATCATTTTCATGTTTTAGGAGTTTATCCGCAGGATAAATTTTGTCCGAAAGTGAAGCAATTGGGCATAAGGGTATATTTCGTAATTGAACCACAGTTGCGGTTATTAAATTTCAGCAATGACATCGATTGATCTTTTCAGAAGTCAAAATCAATCGATACAATTGGCTGAAATTTAATAACCGTAATCGTGGTTCAATTACGGAATATGCCCTAAATATGCTCTACCCGACCAAATAAATAGGAGCGATGAAACAAACACAATCGAGAGGGATGACGGTAGAGTGACAAAGGAACGAAATCAAAAAGAGGAAAGGAAGAAAGAAAGAATTAAATAAATAAGAAAATAAAAAATGAACTAATGGTGTAAGTGGATAAAGTAAGAACGAAAGGATAAATAGAAAGAAAAGTAAACATAGGGAACTTTCTCGATAAACAATACATTGGAATACTAATATTGTACGACATAACGTTCAACGATATCTCAGGTATATCCCAAAATACATGTACGCAAGATGTATCGGTTACTATTTTATTCCTTAATGTTTTTACTTATCCTGTGTACTTTGCAACGGTGAATCATCTGACTCGGATAGCAAGTACTCAACCTTTTTTTTACAGATGGCGTTGGTTTACTGACACCTTTTAAGGTATCGCACTTTAGTGCGTATACAAACAAAGAAAGACGTCATTCTGTAATTTTCAAGTGTCGTTTATATTAATAAATAAAGAAAGAATGGCTGGAGGAAGAGGAATTCTAAGTTTACGATTTAATCAAGATCAAGGTATTAAGAGTTCCATAATTAGAATGTAAAAATTTCTAAAATATTTACTATAACCTATGCTATTTCCGAATATCTGCAGGATGTTTTACATGCTGCATGGAGTCTGGACTTCGAATATATAACATAGAGCCTCTGGTAGAAAAAGCACATTTTGAAAATGAACTAATGGGTAGTATTGCCATAGGAGAAATGCTCTGGAGAACAAATATTATTGCTGTTGTTGGTGGTGGTACAAGACCAAAATTTGCAGATAATACAGTTTTAATCTACGATGACGTCTCCAAGAAGTTTGTAATGGAAATCACATTCACAAGTCCTATTAAAGCTGTAAGATTACGTAGGGACAAGTAAGATTTATTTATATAATACTAATCTAGTACCATGATTAGCTCAAAATTGTATTACAATCCTATTTTTCTATTTAGATTAATTGTTGCACTGCAAAGAGAAATTCACGTCTTTTCGTTTCCACTGCCAACGCGTAGGCTTCTTACCTTGGAAACAAGAGATAACCCAAAGGGCTTGGTAGAGGTTGCAACACTTGCAACAGCGCATAAACAATTGCTTGCATTCCCAGGACACAAGCGTGGAAGTGTACAGTTAGTTGATTTAGCTGCAACGGAAGCGGGTAGTTCCAGTGCACCAGCAACGCTCACAGCACATCAGGTTTTATTCCATCTGAAAACTATGTAAAAAGTTAATCATATTTTAATTAATGTATTATTAATCAGGGAGCATTAGCTTGCCTTGCAGTTAATGCCAGTGGAACAATGGTAGCTACGGCTTCTACTCAAGGAACTCTCGTTCGAGTATGGGACAGCCTACGCAGACATTTACTTGTTGAATTAAGAAGAGGTGCAGATCCAGCAACACTTTACTGGTGTGTAGTTGCCTCATTGTTACGCATAATATTTATTATTCATTTTCCGTTTTGATATTTCAGCATAACGTTCAGCAGAGATTCCGAGTTTCTCTGCGCCTCCAGCGATAAGGGAACAGTTCATATATTTGCTTTAAAGGATACACATCTCAATCGTAGATCCACGTACGTTTCAAGCTAGACAGTTCTATATTACATGACAACTAAATGTTTTTTGATCTTTGATAGTTTCTCCAAGATGGGTTTTCTGGGAAATTATGTAGAGAGTCAATGGGCCCTGGCAACATTTACTGTACCACCAGAATGCGCTTGTGTTTGCGCTTTTGGAGCTAGAAGTTCGGTCATAGGTATTAATTAGTTTAATAATCATTCATACTTATGTGCAGTGCATATTCTATTTTTTAAAATTACTGTTTCAGCGATATGCATGGATGGGACGTTCCACAAATATGTGTTCACAGCTGATGGTAATTGTAATCGCGAAGCCTTTGATGTCTTTTTGGATGTCTGTGATGACGATTTTTGAAATAAAACTACAAAACTTTAGAGTAAAAATGAACTGTGTTACTAGCTCCTAGATCAAAATTAAGAAAGCTTTTATTTTGTATCTACTGTTTTGTGATTTATTTAGAAATATATGCATCATTATTACATAATGAATAATACGATGATAATCGTTCTTCTGTGTACTCTCTTCATTCATACATCTGTATTCCGAGATTTTATTATATTCTTTTGTCGAAGCTCCTCTAAAAATTTATATTCAGTATTATTTTTAATAACTCTAAGATGTAATATATGAGATAAATATGTATCGACATACTGTAAGGCTCTGGATTCAGCATCGGCTTAATGATAACAGGATAAAGTGCTAGTCCCAGAATTCCAAGAAAACTCCCAAAAATCATTGTATATCCTGCACCCTTTAATTTACCCATTTAATCTTATAAGGTACCTATGAAGAAGTTTCAGATTACAATATAACCTTCAGAATACACGCTCCAAACGATAACCGACTTTGACATTTGATTTAAGGTTTTCTGCAAAGAATTGTACAAATAGCATATACTATGTGGAGAATAATACCTTAGTCCTCCAGATTTTTTGGAAGTTTAATGATTTTATATAGCTTTATGTAGTTGCGAATTTATATTTTCTTATCGACGTCTATCCCCATTCGTATAGCACTGCGGTGTATGACAGGTGGTACGAGCTCTAAAAGTTAAAATTGTTTGCAAGCATCTTCTTTTACAACGGACAAACTGTATGAAAAATCTAACATAATCTTTTTAGTCGTTGACAAATATTATTATCAATTATTATTAGGTATCAATTCCGCGGAACAAATGAAAAGAGCAGCCCGGTGAGGTTAACAGAACAGAGCAAACATGATGAAGAAGCAGCTATCGTGTTTTGCTTTGGCTGGTGCTATTAGATTGTTGTTAATGACGTCTGAATATCAAACTGTGATCACCGATCGGGTGGAAGTTTCGACTGCATTGAACTCTTGGAAAAAAGGTTTGTGTCTTTCAAAGGTATGCTTGCAACCGATTACTTATTTTTTTTGTTTTCTAGTTACCGAGGGAGTGTACTTGCACAATGCAGGAATTGATCCTTACAGTGGTGAATTATTTCATGAAAGCCCAATAGGGCTTCTTGCATTTTCATTGATGCAGAAATACTTGTCAACCTTTGCACTGCATGTATTATTTATCATCACTGATTTGGCAACAGCTTGGATCCTTGCTTCAACAGCACAATTATATATGGCAGAGCTAGTAAGTTTTATCATAAGACAAGCGTACACAATTAGTTTATGCTGAAAATTAATATTTATATTGCAGATTGCTAGAGAGAAAGAAGAAAAATCACTATTGCCAGCTGAAAAGGCAAAAGACAATATATGTATATCAGTTGCAGATACTGCATCAGCTTCTATTTTATATGTGCCAGCAACTTACTTACTAAACCCTTTTATCATGCTCAATTGCGTCGGACTTACCACTACAGTATTTACTAACTTTCTGTTTGCATTAACTCTCTTCTCCATAATAAGGCGTTCTGTCTTCTGGAGTTGTCTGTCCATAGCATTGCTAACTCTTCAAGGACTGTACCCAGTAACTCTGATGGTACCTGCAACAATTTACATTGCTGGTAAAAATTCACAATCATGTAAGGTAGCTGTAGCAAAAATGATCCTCACTTTTCTTACGTTGCTAGTTACGTTGCTATATGCTTCATATTATATCATGGGTAGCTGGTCTTTTCTTTGGAATACAATCGGATTCATTCTCATGGTTCCTGATTTGAGACCTAACATAGGCCTTTATTGGTACTTCTTCACTGAAATGTTTGAACACTTCAGATGGTTATTCGTTGCTTCATTCCAAATAAATGTAGGACTATTGTACATCGTTCCCCTTGCATTAAGACTACGTCAGGATCCTATGCTCCTAGCATTTTCATACCTAGCTATTGCTGCCATATTTAAATCCTATCCTTGTCTGGGAGACGTTGGATTTTACATGGCTCTATTACCAATGTGGAAGCATTTGTTTCGCCGTAAGTCTAATCTTATTTTAAAAATTACTCAATAGCTATTGACACCCTTTTAACGTGTTACTTTTTCTATATAGATATGCAGCAAGGATTCATCGTAAGCTGTTTTCTACTGTTTTGCACAGTATTCGCACCCACTGTTTGGCATCAATGGATATATTCCAGATCGGCTAACGCAAATTTCTACTTTGGAGTCACATTGGCATTTGCTGTTGCCCAGATTTTTCTGTTAACTGACATTTTATTCGCAAGTGTCAAACGAGAATTTGCTCTTCGTTATGGTCTCTCTAGGGAAGTTAATGGAAATAAAGCTAAGTTATTATTAGAGTAAATAAACGCAAGCATAGAATGTTACATTGCTCCAATGTCAATGATGCTACAGTAAATTAAGAAGAGTAACATAAATAAAATAATAGTTTAAGGGATTTCCTGTAATTTTTGAAACAGTATGAATAAACGAAAATCTTTTAGTACAATGCATAAATAAATTATTTCAATTGTATGGAATAAAGATCTTTAAACGGGAGATTCTGCTGTTTGACCGACAGTTGGTTGAGCGGAGCAAAGTCATCTGTTAATATTTATTACAAGACCAAAAGGAACACTGAAACGGAGTTTCTGCGTTTATACAATTTGATATTTCATTGACACGAATAAACTTAATCGAGAAGAAGTCGGTTTTTGTAAATCCTTTAAGTATAATTTTTTAATTGCTTCCAAATATCTTTCTAGTCAATTATCTCACATCTAAGAAAGGGTACAGTATAAACGTGTGCTGACAAGGGTTATACTGACAATCATATTTAATCAGAATGGGACAAACATTGAGTGAACCAGTGACCACTAAAAAATCAGCCTGTTGTAAGGACTCTAAATACAGAGTAGGCAGTTCATGCATGCAGGGATGGCGTGTTGGGATGGAGGATTGTCATGTACATATTCTATCACTACCTGATGATCCAGGAACACCCTTCTTTGCTGTTTACGATGGACATGGAGGTATATTAATATTACTACTCATTCAACAATGTCTGTATTGGGAGATGATAACATCATTTTTTGTTTGCCAGGTGCAGCAGTAGCACAGTATGCTGGTAAACACCTTCATGAGTATATAGTTAAACAGCATGATTATAGGGATGGCAATATCGCTAGGGCAATGGAGTTAGCTTTTCTGAGATTGGATGAGGCGATGCAGTATGACCCTGTAATTATGGACGAACAAGCAGGAACAACTGTCATTGCCCTGCTAATCAAGGATAATATACTTTACAGTGTAAGCTGTTATCTCATTTGTAACATTATATTGCTAGTAATTAACATTTTCTTTTATTACAAAAAATAATCTTTCAGGCTAATGCTGGAGATAGCAGAGCTGTAGCCAGTGTGGCAGGAAAAACAATACCATTAAGTAGAGATCACAAACCTACCCTGGATGGTGAGTGGCAACGAATAAAAGCTGCAGGCGGTACAGTGGAATTCAATAGAGTCAATGGGCACTTGGCACTTTCTCGTGCTCTTGGAGATTTCATGTTCAAAAGGAATGACAAGAAATCAGCTGAAGAACAGATGGTTACAGGTAAAATATTCTAAATAAAAAAGTCCTACAATCCAAACCAAATACAATAATTTCCAAATCTACCTTTTGCACAGCTCTTCCAGAGGTAGAGGAACATGAGATCACCAATGATTGGGAGTTTGTAATACTGGCATGTGATGGAATTTGGGATGTGATGAGTAGTGAAGAGGTTGTGGAGTTTGTAAGGAGCCGGTTGGCTCACTCACAGAAAAATGTACTAGGAACAGAGAAAGAAAGTATAGTGGAGCCTGAAGAGATTTGTGAGGAATTAATGAGCTGTTGTCTAGCACCAGATGCAATAATGGGTACTGGATGTGATAACATGACAGTTGTACTTGTATGTTTTCTTCATGGTAAACCATATTCAGACCTGGTGAGAAGGTGTCAAAGACCTGCAGTACAAACAGATGCTGCACCCTAAGCACACCTAATGTAATTCACAAATATTTGGTACTGTCCTAAACCTAGATTAGCTGTACGCGCATCATTACCTCGATACCAGACAACTCCTTGCTCTTATATTAATGAATGACAAAAGAGTTCTAGTGATTGATTAATGTCAAGTGTATAAAAACTAATAAATATTTTTATAGCCAAAGTGAAGAATACTTACGAGTCTCGTAATTTTTCAAGAACTATCGACGAACATAAGCACGGTTGGATGATGACTGAATGATAGAAAATGAAATACTAAAAGACTTAGCTGTTATTCCAATTGAAAAAAAAAAAAACTTAGCTGTTATTCCAAAAAAAAATTGTCAGAGGTTGCGCAGCACCGTTAATACGTTAGAGGCTTTTATTTACAATCCCGTGTAAACACACGTAGGAAGAGAATGAATGCCTAATAACAACAATAGTAGGTTCAAATAAAGTTTCATTTTCAATATCCATATCGGTCCTGAATGGAAGAGACAGCCGCATTAGCCAGAGAACTAAGTCTTCCAGCTACCTTGTTAACACCCTGACGTACACTCTCGCGGACGTCATCTAAATCAACACTTCCAGCCCCTCTCGAGCCACCAAGCGACATGGACATCGACGACGAAGATGAGGGTTGCGTTGAAGTTCCTGTACCGAAGTAATCAGCTGAGGAAATGCTAGATGATCCTTCGAATCGACGCAGATTGCTCTTACGTTCCCACTGTCAATAGTATAATAGAAATGATAATTACATTCCTGTAACGTTTTACCTGACACAATCCTGATGATCATGATACTCACGGAATCGTCACCAGTGGAATCACGGAAGTACTGGTCAGAACTAATGGCCTTTGCGCTTCCAAATTTCTTTTGAGCTTCACCCTCAGCTGTTTTATTACTCTCGGCTTTGCTATTACTAGGACGCGATGCTGTTCGTCTTGGAACATCTGGTTCGGCCACGATAACGATTTCTTCAGCACGCGATGATTTGTTATTGGAATTACTGGAATATTGATTCGAGAAAGATGTATAAAACTCTTCGAATCCACCCATGACACAATCTGGTTCAGCATAGATTTCCCTTGATCTGGGTTCAGCGGCAGTGATTGTCTTGCTAGAAGATTCTTGAGTTATTGTACGCATGTCACCCAGTGCTGAATGACTGGCAGCGCTATAACATGTAATGAAGCAATTAATTACAACTTTATTTGTTTTTTTCTTTTAATTTATTGCGAATAAATAATTGCGCGTATTACCTGCGAGCATTGAAACCCATTCCAAGACGTTCAGCTTGACTAGCTTTGGTCGGGTCTAGCTGCTTAGTTCGCTCTTCTACTTTCTTGGCTTGCAATGTTAGATTCTGCTCGTAACGATACGCCAGCCGAGTGTCAATAGCATCTTGCTCTTCCTGTGCTCTCTCTTGATCTTTCTCTCGGGATTCGCGACTCGCCTCAGTTACGCTTCTTTCCAACTCGTCGAAGTTTGTTTTAACACGTTGAGCGCCCAAGCCACTTGTTTTTTTCCCACCCAACTGTTACAAAAACATATCGTTTAATAGCCACACATATATGTTTATCTGCATCATTGGGATTAATCAAAACTCACCCCTGATCTTTTTGGTTGAACTTTCCTAATACCAATTGTAGGTTTTCTGTCTGACTGGGAACTTACACTGCTGTCAAAGAGATTAACAGTCGGGCCAACTGTACTTGGAGCTTCCGAAGCATGTGATAAATTGCTTCCAGCGATCTTTTCAGTACTTAGTATAGGATTCGATAAGGAATTCGGTTTTTCTACTGTAGGTGCTGTAGATTCGTGAGATGACAACTCGAAATTTTCATGCTCTTTGAAAAAGTCAACCTCAGGTGATTCAATGGTTTGTTCTTCTGCATCTTGTTCTAAATGTAACTGTTTAAATAGAAAAAAGTAACAGTTTAATAGCTATGCATACGAAAATATTGTATCAGACAAAAGTAATTAGAAAAACTAATTTCTGTTATGGAACTGCATAAGGAATTAATATGTTTAATGAATAGGACTTCATTTTGGCAAAATATTTATCGAAGTGCCAGATTATAGAAATATGTACAGCAGTATTATGACTCAACATACATTGATAACTTCATAAATATTACATTTTTTTAAGGCATGATGAAAAAGATAAAGCATATAGGATAAAAATGTTCTTGGGATAGCTGCGAGCATCATATGATAGGGTTAAGTTAAGAGTACAAAGTAAATGAAGTTAAAGAAACAAAAGAGAACATAAAATTAGTGATCAGTGAACAAATATTCACAGCTCACCAAAACTTTTTTCTCAGGTAAGGGAAGAAGAGTCTAGAATTATTACAGTGACAATTATGTTCGCTGTAAAAGATATCATTATTCTAATAAAGTAAGATTTTAAATGTTTTACCTTTGTGCCATATTTTTTCATTGCCTGTGCCGATGCCTGTGCCAATTTTTCCTTATACAGCATAGCCGCTCGTGATTTATACTTTTGTTGTGCATCAGTTGAAGTACAATTATGTTGCAAAAAGAATTTTCTCTGTAAATCATTTAAGTAATGACATTACAATAGAATCTTATAAAGATACACAATGTATATAATTACGTACAGCATTAGCATTCCCTCCAAGTTGCATATTTCTAAGTTGCAGCCAGGTCCAATTGGTATCTAGTTGTGTAGAGCGTACAAATGTTAAATGTACACCTAAGCTCCGGTGAACAGCTGAGCAATCGATGCAAAGGAATACCCCGTAAGTAACACTTGACCATGGTGGATTTTTTGCATTGCAGTCAAAGCATGTCTAGAAAAAAATCATACTCGAAAATTACATCAATGCATATTACTTGAACCTAATGGCATTTTTGCAAAAAAGGAAAATCTCAATGTCAGAAAATCTGTATATAAGGAGAACAAGGAATGGTATTGATAATACATAAAAGCAGAATTATTTTATATTATTAAATGTTTCAATTTGTTAGATCGAAGATGTGTCATTCAAGGAAGAAAAGTTGTCTGACTGCAATGTTGGTTGGGCCCAGACATAATTAAGGTCAGTAAGAGAGTTTGGTTAACTACAAGATTTGTACAATATACGCAGAAAATAATAATACAAGTAATGTAGGATTAGTATTGCAGACCTTATTCGTGGGAATAGCCCGTAATCTTTTAAAAATCTCTTCAATTTCAGCCCTGCTGGGTGCAGATTCTGCCATTTTTGACGTGTTGTCAATTACTACGTGTGGAATTGTGAGACACCTTAATGGCGAGGTCATCGTTGGCGCTAGTGACGCCACATAATAATTCAAGAACAAAAAGTTGCTTCGTTAGAAAAAAAATCAAGTATAATTACACAGACCAAATTCTCCATTATTTTAAAAGGACTTCCTATAGAAAACAATTTATTGTACAGATTATAGTTATTACACAAGATAAAAAATTATGACTTATTTTTTTTTCTTATCAACTATAAGTTCTGGTCGCTGTCCAGTATTTGGAGAATCACTCACATTCACTTCCTCTTCTTCGACTTCCAAACTATTTAATCTGTAACAAAATAACAATGTTTATCTGCCAGATGATTCAACAAAAGATTATAAACTTACTCTTCTTGTTCTAAACTATGTAGCATCTGAAAGCCAGCATCCAAACTTGGTGGAAATCCCATTTCAGGATCAAGAAGTTGTAGCGTGGGAACGTCACGATACATATTTCCAAATTCATCCAGTTCCTCAAACTTCAGTTTATTTGCTACTTCATCAAGATCAATTCTGAAACATGCAATCAAACCTGAAGATTTTAAATTAAGAAATAATACAGTTATCAACTTATTCGTACTTGGTGCTGTTAGCATTGAGCTCCAACTGTCTCTGTTCCTCTAACATTCCTTCAACTTTATTTCTCATATTTTCCTCAACTTTCAAAACATTTTCTTGATAATAGTCATGCAACGCTACTACACCACCAACTCCAGCTTCCACCAGAACTCTCTCAACTGGATCAGGAAAACCATCCTCTTTTTGTTCCGATGCCACTTTTAATAACAATGCCATCCTTCTTAAAAAATGATCAGCCACATCTGTAAGTGTCTCTATGGCTATTTCCGATGAACTATGTAATCCAGTATGGGCTAATAGAACTATAACTGCATGTCTTAGTAAGCTATGCGCTGTTGATGGCCTCAAATTTTTTACAGATGTATAATCCTTGAACTGTGGGCTAAGAAGACATGATTATTAAAGATAAATGATTCACAATATGCAATATATTTTTTTTAATAATCTTACCCCTCTGTACTTGGAGGTAAAAAATGAAATGGATTTTCAGCTTCTTTAGTATCTTTAGAACTCTCTGTGTCAATAGTTCCCAAATTCCCTACCATCGTTCCATCTTCCTGTAAACAAGAATGATAATTAACACTAACAAAGAGTACATTAAAATCATACAAGCGGAACATTATATTTATCGTTACCATAGCTCTCATATGTTGGTGGAGGTTTATAGTATTTAATACATGTAAATTTCCCATTGGCAGCCTACATAAACATTTTAATTGTTACAGACAATTGAAAAGAATAATATTAATGTTATTTCTAAAATACTTACTAGTACAGATACTGTTACCTGCTGCAGTACTTACTGTATAAACTCAGCCTGCTTATCAATTCTATAGTCACAATCAGTACCGTTACTGTCATCCATAACTTGTCTCCAAACATTTTCAATTATATCAGGAGTGATAACTTCTTGCTTGTGAGTTTCTCTTGGAGGCAATTCACCCCACAAGGTGCAAGTAGCAGATCCCTTGCTGGATTTCATCCTAAACTTTCTGGTTATCTGAGTATTTTATACACAAGTTTATCGAATTACTATACGGTCGAGACCAGTCGAGACTGAAAACCGTCATACACACTTATGAAAGTACTACAGTCAATTTGCCGCCACAAGTGTCGCTGTGTAAAATCAAGATGTGACAATCCTCCTGAACTGTCCTGAACTTAAAAATATTTCGTAAGTTATATACAGTCCTTAATAATGGCCAGCTATCCTTTGAAAAATGGAACGCTTATGGTACGTCGTAACTGCCACAATTTTATTGTGAAAGTTTATATGTATAGCAATAAACGTTTGATCAGGTTAGAATCAAATGCAAAAGTATCAGGCAAAAGTATTGCACCTAAGTGACATACGCGCCATCTAAAATGAAGAGGAAGTAGTGAATGTTTGTACACTCACTATTGGAATGTTTGATTTAAAGAGAATATAAAACTATCTCATTTTCAGAATATTTAAAGAAATGGAGAGCTCAGCAGCATCAGTTTTACAGCGTGCAGTTGAGATGGATAAGAAGGAGGAATACACAATGGCTCTGGTACTTTATCAAGAAGGATTACAAGCTCTAGTCAATTCTATAAAAGGTATCAGATTTCAGGTATACATTCCGATGTTCATCATGATTGTTCAAAAGAGTCAAACAGTTCTTAAATTGTACAGAAACAAAGGATGCTACAAAGAAAAAATACTTTCATGGAAAAGCTTCAGAGTATATGGATAGGGCTGAAAAAATTAAGACCCTTGTCGAAGAGAGAAAAGCTATAGGAAATTACAGAGAACATAAAAAGGTTGAAGATGGTTCAACAGGAAATAGCTATGCTACTCTTTTTGGACGATTTTTGGATGAGACTGTTACTCATATACAGATTGAGGATCCGTATATAAGACTCCCTCATCAGGTTTGCAAAATGTTATTTATCTTTTAATATTAATTGCACATTCTATAATAGGCTTACATTATTTATTGTTTTTAGTGTCAGAACTTGGTCAGGCTCTGTGAACTGGCTGTACAGATGTGTAAATCACTTTCAAGGGTAACACTAATAACAACTCGTCATCCTGACGATACAAAGCATCAATTAGCAAGACTCATGGAACTGAAGGAAAATATGCAATCTCGTTTGATTACATTTGAATTTTCCTTCTCCGACACATTGCACGATCGGAAGATTACGTATGTTCTCTTTAAGATTTGTCATTTAAAATAATTGAATTGATATAATTATAATTACACCATTTCAGCCTGAGCAATGGATGGGTCATAAAAATAGGACGAGGATTAGATTATTTCAAACCACCAGGAGGAAAATTCGTTCTGGGGGCTTTTGACATGGAACTGAGGTCTTGCTTAGAAACGGCAGTGGATATCTATTACTTTCCCACTTTAGCTGGTAAACAATAGTATCTTTCAGTAGAAATTACTCTATTTTAAAGTAAAATCATGATGAACCAATTGTGTATAAAATCACTATGAATATTTATTGTGATAATTTTAACGCGGTTAATTATTTCTAAGTGATATGTCATAAATATATATCGATCACAATTCTTATGTAGCGATAAAATGATCGTGTGATGACTTTACACTAGTAAAATATTTTTTATACAAAATATAAATTTATAAATTTTTATATAAAAAAATGCTATAATACATTTTCTTATTCCTTGTGTCTCAGCTATATTAGCCAATACTGTAATCGCACGCTTTGGCAAAGTCAATTTGCTTGGCTGCTTTTTTACAAGCCATCCTGAGAGATTTTGTATATTTGAGTAATCCCGCATCTTCATCGTCCGCATCAAGGATGTGATTCTTGTTGTACGAGGGAAGACAATCCGCACCTCCTACAGCGACGACCTGTCTAGCAATTTCCGGATCCACACAAAGTCTGGTCAAAGCAGCGGCAGCAGTCACTTCCAATCTTTGATAAGCATCCTCGAGACCTGGAGGTCGCATTCTCAAGAAACAGACAAGAGCGACGGAAGCTCGCGCTCTAGCTAAATGAGCGCGGGTTTCCGGTATTCTTGCGAGTTCACCAATCAGCGACGCGACTTGTTCCATCAGCCAAACGTTTCCCCCTGCGGATTTTTTTACGCACTTCAAGAGTGTACGCACTGTATCATGTTCCAAAATGGGTGCTGTGCACTTCCTGGATTTGGATAAATGATGTAAAGCTGCTGCTGCCAAAAGAAGGGTTTGTCCGCAGGACGTATTCTCAGCCAGCCGTGTCAGAGATTGCACCAGAGTATCCTTGAATGGTTCTAAATGTGGAAGACCTATGGCCTTTATCCACGGCGCAGTGACTTGTACGACTAGAGCTGCAGCCTCCATTTTCTCAGTCTCCGGTGATGACTCAGCTGCAAGAAGATCAACCAGGATCTCAGGACCGCCATCTCGGGCAAACCATTCGATAGCTGTTGGACAACAGCATACACTGGCTAGGGCTCTCAAGGACGCGCTTCTTAAGTCGCTGGATAGACGTCCTGCCGATAGAAGAGAAGTAAGGAGGGCTCGTACTCCGGAACAGCGGGCTATGCTGCTTCCTGCTCGTGATCCTGCCAATCCTAAAGCCGTCAATGCTGCCAGAGCGCCACGCGCTGCGCTACCTCCTTCTCGAGGAGCTTCTTCTAGGCCACGAACTACTCTCTGTAAATGGATAAATTTATTCCATGTCAAGAATAACATTTCAAAGCCGTATTTATCTAATACCTACCTCTATATAAAAGTCTAGTCTCGTATCTAAGGCTCTGTCTACGTCGTTCCTCAAACTTTCCAACTGGGCGATTATTGTCCGCAGACTAGTAGGTTGTATTCTTCGCGGAGGAGGTGCCCCAAGCTCAGAAAGTACTTGAAAAGCATGTTCCTCAATGGATCTGAGAAGTTCCCGCTCGGATCTAGCATTCTCTAGATGCGTCACTTTACTAAAATAAGAAACATTCGATAATCAGTATTTTCTTACTCACCTGTCCACAAGCTTATCACCATAAAAATACACATACTCAATCACCAGCTCATAATGGCGATCGAATTTTTCCGCCTTGACAAGAAGTCTCGTAGCTGCGGCAGTTGCCGAGGATGTAAGCAGCCTCAGATCTCTCGTCTGAAGCTCCTCGGACAACGGTTCCTGCAGCTGTCTCCTAGGGAGTGCCTTGCTCTGAAGAGTAGCAGTGCACTCACCCTCGGTTTCCATAGCAAGATCACCCAACCAAGCCCTCACAGCATTGAGCTGTCTAAAACTACCAGTATCCTCCAAAGTCCTCGCCAAAAATTTCACCCTCGTAGAACCATCTTCTTCGGGGCTGTGTCCAAGCGAAGAGTCACATCTCCTGGCAATCCCTCCAGTAACATCAGCATCCTCAGGTGGTTCAGCGGCGTATAAAAATTCACCAAGGCATTCTTCGACAAGGGAGGATACAGAGATATCACCGGAAGTGTCACGTCCACCAGCATCGTCAGTTCTAAAAGATCAAACAAACTCAGTTATAAAATTAAAAACCCCAATAAAATATTTTCATATAGATTACAACCTCATATAGATTTACCAACCTCAAACGAACCATACTAATTTCTACTATAGTCAACTACATGTCATTCCTCTGATTTCCTGGAGCTAAATGAAACTCTTAGACTACCAACTGCTGCATACTTGGAGTCCTCCGCGAAAAAAATGCAATCACACGATTTAACAGCTACACGCAGTCCATTACAGGTATAAAGCTAGCACATGCGGCTGACTAATCGAACCAGTCCGGATGTATCATTAATCCTAGGTGACTAATCCACGAACTCCGAGTTTGCGGTGCAGCCGCGCACTGCCTCAAAATTCTTTCTACATTCGCTGGCAAAGAACGTGAATCGCTGCCCAGCAGCCGCTACTGCTTCACTAACGCTACTGCGATCCTTGTCTCCTTCTTCGATCCACCAGCTACAGACTTTCTTATACCACGCCGTATTCCTAAGATACCTACCTAGTGCTTCCCCTACGTGTTCCTCTTACATTGACTCACGTACTCGACAGACTGAACACACCAAGGTGAATACATCAAGTGTAAATCGAATGAAAAAATATTAATAATTCAATTAGGCAGTACTCTGGCTCTAAGAATACATTTGAAATGTCAGACAAGACTCTGTATATAAATACCGTAATTCGTAACCAACTTACTTCAGTTGGTGCACTAGGTACGTGGATTACAATAACATATATGCTAGTGAATACGTCCTCCTTACAAATGGAACACCCTGTACTGAAGTATTGTCTCCTTGCGTCGTTTAGAATACTAATGAATCGATGTACGAATATAAGCTTACGGTTTGGGCTGCGATAAAAATGCCAAGCGGCACTTTATATTTTTTTACTATTGATTTCGTCGTATATGGACATGCAGACGGCTGACACATATAACTTCTTAACTGTTGAAAACTGATAGCTTGGAAAACATTAGGAAATTCGGTCCAAATGGAATAACTCATTGTTATCCGACCGTTATCATTAGATTTTTTAGTTTGTTCAAGCATTGAACGATAAGCTATTATATGTGTCATTGCAATGGACAATATGAAGTCTGACGGTATTCAATTTGTCATGCTGTAAATGTGTCAGAAGCGTTAAGTTTTAATACAAAATGAAATAACAACGGAAGCGCCTTACGCGACGCATTCCTATCGCTTGGCTCATATTTTCGTCGCAATGAGTTATCGCAAGGCGCATTCTCTGTGTATAGTTTCAATCGTAATAACATTTACAGTTCCCACTTCTCTTATGAGCGTAGCAAATTCTAAA
Source organism: Calameuta idolon (assembly GCA_030142285.1). Taxonomy (NCBI): domain Eukaryota; kingdom Metazoa; phylum Arthropoda; class Insecta; order Hymenoptera; family Cephidae; genus Calameuta; species Calameuta idolon. The sequence goes on along the minus strand of JARQSV010000284.1, from coordinate 15,075 downwards.
ATTGGTTATTAAATATTTTTCGATGTGATAATTATGAAAAAGAAGAACGACCATCCCAGAGAATAACATTTCGGTCTTGGGTGCATGTTCAATATCTGCCAATTATATTTAAGCGTATACTCACTGATTAAAACAGAGCGGATTAAGCCGAGGTCGAATTCTATAAGCTAGAGAATCATGTTTGATCCTTAAGGATGACTGCTTAGGTGTGGATGTGTGTGCAGGATGCGGTGGTATTTCATTGTCCTTCCAGGGTGACTCCAGTCGCTTAGGATATACTCGTTTGCTGCGCCTTCTATCTCGGGGTCTGTTGGTTCGTCTTCTTCTGGGAGTAATATTTCCACAGATACCAGGACTCTCGGATCTCTCCGAGTCAGAGAAACCAGAGTCCTGACTCCGATGACCATGACTGTTAGGACTGTAGGATCTGTCCTGAGATACAACTTCTTCCTGAGGCTCCTGTGCTATTGCTCCTGGGTACGACGTCTCGTCGGAGTTTGTTTTACTCCTGATAAAGAAAATAATCCTTAATTGATCATTTAAATAATAATTTTTAAAACTCACATTGGTAGCCCATCCACATCCTTGTCCATCTGAGGTGACGGAGTCCTAATATCCGGTTGTTGCTTGGAATCCTCTTCACCAATCCCGATTGCAGTGATATTGTCAGTTCGGTGCAATCCATCCGTGGAATCGTATCCACGTAAACTTTCTTCACCGTCGTCAGCTGTCGCATTCAGATTGCAATAAAAACTAGGGAGTGATCTCGGCTGTTCATCTCTATGTGGAAAAGGAGTCTGTCCTACATCCTGAGAAGCCATATAACTCCAAAACACTTTGCTTTGATGTCTTTTAAAACCACTCATCTTGAGACTTGTACTATGTTTTAATTAAAAATTTCAATTAACAGGATTTACGATGACAACAATGACACTTCAAAACGGAACAAAGCTCCCGGCAGCGAAACTCCAAAGTAATGGAAGAAGAGTCTACACGAAGTTTAATAACCAGAGTTCATTGGGGTGTTCATCACTGTTCACTAGAGCACAACGACCCACGTACCGGTCGCGTGGCGTAGGCGCCTTATGGTATCCGTAGCTTCACTACCAACCCCCATGCGAGTAATACATTATAATCACCCTCGAAACCACCAGAAGAAATTCAAAACAACCCGACTTTAGATGGTCTTGAAGTTCAGCGCGCGACTGACTTCACGGGACTTCCGACTTTCCGGGAGGAGGAGTTGACCGTATCCCTTCCCTAGCGGAAAGACGCTCTATCACTCTTAGCCCCCCCCCCCCTGCCCCCAACCAGGTGTCGCGTCGCGTAAGCCAAGCCAAGTCCCTATGAAAATGTGACACCCTGTTCAACCCCCATAGTATTGCAGTCGTATAGGCATTCTCAAGGTTTGGCATGTGCTCACCATGTGTAACCGACAAACCGTACCCTCTGTACTATATATGGGAATATGTTCACCATATAGAGAGTCACCATTTATTGAATGGGACCCTCGAGCGAGTTCCACAGTGGCGTATTCGTCACCCTCCATTTGCATTTCCACGGGGGAGGATACAATAGTGTAGAATCATCATGGAAATCACGCCAATGGTGTTCGAGTGCCAGGTGTGACTCCCGTTTCCCCATAAGGGGTCGGTTTTTTTATCTTCCCTACCGTGGAACCCTCTTTGCACCCCTAGGCATTGGGGCACGCGCCACTGGGAGCATCTGCGAGCATAACTATGTATTTCGTCCATGTGGGGTGTAGAAATATACATGCCTTCGTACGATATCATCTCTTGGGTTTTGCATTGGCTTGGATCTGGATTGACGCAGATCCGTAATATGTATAAATACTGAAAGCATAATAAAACATCTTATAATGCGTTGAACTTTGCAAAATGTCAAGGCTAATTGCTTAGAATGCTTATCTAGAATTATAAAAATTAAAAATAATCTAACAGAACCATTACAATATGTAATGTATTCAATTCATTAGCAGTTGCACTTTTATAAGACTGAATGCGTCTCTCGACATACATACATAGATAAGCCCGTACATACTTTTACACTATTTTTAAAGAATTTTAAAAGCCTATGAGAAACATATGTGTATATATATATAAGCTTCGAGCCAGAAGGGGTCGGCCGTAGGACCCCTATTGTCCCTGGATGAACGTAATGGGGGACAGCTGTAATAGACCGTTAGAGAGTAGAGAGTATATGTATATCGATAAGTCTGTCCTTCTTTTAAATAACCCATAGCACCAAAAGCAATTCTATTGTGCATTCATTTCTTTTCTCTTCAAAGAAACAACAGACCACCATATTTAAATACAAGTTGGCATTGGGCTTTAAATCTACATTACGTGGGTATACTTTGACAAAACATTTTTACTTCAGCCCTCTGAGCAAATGCCAAAGCCAATCGAATTTTGTATCGATGAATTTTTTCACAAATTAGTTATTGAATTTCGAAACATAACGAATTTTCCATAATTACACCGCATTACTTTTAAACGAGCTACAATTTTCAGGGATAAAGGAATTCCTTTATAAAGCGACATACTAATCCTGGATGTCAAAAACAGCATATATCACCCGATTAATCAACATCGCGAAAAAAATAACACTCCTTACATAAATTTTTTTTAGTGAACAAGGAAGGAAGAAGAAGTATCTATTTCGATATCTACAGCTTTCTTATTTACTTCCTGAGTGTCGGAAATACACATCTACAAGGTAGGAGTAATGGACGTACCTTTCAGAGTATAAGAAATCGCATTGTCCATGAAAAATACAAGCTTCTGTACGCGCACGATATGCGGTATGCTAGTTCAACAGAAGGCGTCATTTTATGATTCATCGATGTAACCCACAATAAGCCATTCTTAATAAAGAATCACCTGTCAAGGTAAAGAAAGTTTTGAGCAGGTATTTTAATATTATATAAATATATATATATATATATATACTCGTGGAACGGATAACAGGATGTTGGAAATTGTAAAGGATACGGTAAGAATTATTTGTTGCAGTTAAAGCATATAGTCCTGTGTTATCCCGCAAGATATTTGGTGCCTTTCGTTGCGGCCGGTAATTGTCGTTGAAATAAGTCATTGTACTAGCACTATTTTTGAAATAATAGTATAATACATTTTAGAAAATCAAAGAATTCATGTTATATGTATTGACAAATAAGCTTTTGATTTCCTTAAAAGGAATCGAATTGGAATCGCGTGCCCTGAGCAGCGCGTGGGCAAGTTGATCCCAAGTCTGTCGCATGATTGGTGTAAAAGAATATTCTAGTTTTTATGCTACTAGATAGAGAACTCTGCTGTTAATTTTGTCGATTAGATCTTGTTACGGAATTGGCTAGTACTGATTACGTCCAGTTGGTAGACCAATGGAAAAAGAGAACTGGAGAATTATTTGGGTTGTGGAGGAAACTTTAAGGTTATGATCCATCCTTCAGCGCCTCCTACAAGACCAACGAGTGTGAGGCCTTGCGGTATTCGTTTCGTTTGGAAGAATACGTGTCCCGGCATTGCTTTGTGAATTGTATTTTTCTGCGACGATTTAAAATGGTAACACACAGTGATTTGTATAATGTAATTTGTAAGGCTGAAAATTCTACTGGTAATATCTGTATTCAGTTATTATTTCTGTGTGAATAGAAATATCTTTTAGTGGAAGAGTTATCAATTTCACAGAATGAGGTGACAAATGGCGCACGTGTGTCTCTCGAAGCAGGAGCCACTCCTCAAACAGATTCGAAAATTATTTTATAATGAATTTAGATTTAAATACAGTTGGACGATATATCCAGAGAATTCTTTACCTTGATAATATGCTATTATTAGGAAATTCATACGCTTCAGTTTTCGTTAATGTCACTGTTTATGTGAGACTTCCATGGGTTTCTAGAAACAATAATTTATGATTATCCATATAAATTTGTTTTTCTTAGGTGTCTTTAAATCCTGTGAGGATCCTCAAGCATGAAGCTGAAGAGGAAAAGGCTGAGATTGCCAGGTTGAGTTTATTTGTGGGTGCCATTGCTATTGGAGATTTGGTAAAATCTACCCTTGGTCCCAAGGGTATGGATAAGATCCTGGTTTCCCATGGACATTCTGCTGGGCAGGTTCAGGTAACCAATGATGGTGCCACTATTCTAAAGAGTGTAGGAGTTGACAATCCTGCTGCCAAGATTCTGGTAGATATGTCCAGAGTTCAAGATGATGAAGTTGGTGATGGTACAACTTCCGTAACTGTCTTAGCTTCTGAATTGCTGAAAGAAGCAGAAAAATTAATTGAGCAAAAGATACATCCTCAAACTATCATTACTGGATGGAGGCAAGCCACTGCAGTGGCTCGCGAAGCTTTGCATAATACAACAGCTGATAATTCTGCTGATCCTGAACGCTTCAGAGAAGATCTATTGAACATCGCTAGAACTACACTCAGTTCTAAGATCCTCGCACAGCACAAAGAGCATTTTAGCAAGCTTGCTGTTGATGCTGTCTTGCGTTTAAAGGGTTCTGGAAACTTGTCAGCTATTCAGATAATTAAGAAACGAGGTGCTACTTTAGCAGATTCTTTCTTGGATGAAGGATTTCTGTTAGATAAGAAACCAGGAGTTCATCAACCACAGAAAATCACTGATGCTCGCATTCTTATTGCAAACACTCCCATGGACACTGATAAAATTAAGGTTAATTTTGAAATACCTTGATGAGTAATCATAATACAATGAACACCAAATAAAATGGAATTTCCTTCAATAGGTATTCGGTTCAAGAGTTCGTGTAGACTCAATGGCGAAAGTCGCTGAATTGGAAACAGCTGAGAAAGAAAAAATGAAGGATAAGGTGGACAAGATTATAAAACACAACTGCAATGTATTTATCAATAGGCAGCTGATCTACAACTACCCCGAACAACTATTCGCTGACGCAGGAATCATGGCAATCGAACATGCCGACTTTGACGGAATTGAGCGACTAGCCCTTGTCACAGGGGGGGAAATCGTCAGCACGTTTGAACATCCCGAGATGGTCAAATTGGGAAAATGTAGTTTGATCGAGCAGGTATGTAAATTTCTATATTCGACAACTCAATATAATACAAAAAAAAATATTAATCACATTAAATTTCAGGTCATGATCGGAGAAGATACGCTCCTACGTTTCTCAGGTGTACCTCTCGGAGAAGCTTGCACCGTCATTATTCGCGGAGCTACTCAACAGATTCTAGACGAAGCTGAACGATCTCTGCACGACGCACTTTGCGTATTGGCAGCCACCGTACGCGAATCACGCATTGTCTACGGAGGTGGTTGCAGCGAGATGGCAATGGCCTGTGCTGTTATGAAAGCTGCATCTGCTACTCCCGGCAAGGAAGCTGTTGCTATGGAAGCTTTTGCCAGAGCTCTCCAACAGCTACCCACTGTCATCGCCGATAACGCTGGATACGATTCCGCACAGTTGGTGAGCGAACTAAGAGCTGCTCACAATTCTGGTTCCTCCACTGCTGGTCTAGGTAAATATATTTATCGTTTGTATTATTTTCCTTCTCTTCAAAATACATTCATGGTTAATAATTGATTTCGTTTTTATCGTAGATATGGATGCGGGTAAAGTAGGCTGCATGAAGAAGTTGGGCATCACGGAATCTTGGGCCGTCAAGAGGCAGGTACTTCTCAGTGCAGCTGAAGCTGCTGAAATGATTCTTCGCGTAGACGATATTTTACGTGCTGCACCCAGGAAGCGAGTAACGGACCGTGGACGCTGCTAATTCCCAAATTCCCATTATTTACTTCCATCAAATTCGTTTCCATTTATCCAGCTTCTCTTATTCACACTATTGCGCCGACTTCGATGGAACGCGTTTGGAATTCTATATATATTTCTTATTGTACGCCTAGTATTCGAAAGATTATTTCATCCGCGTGTTAACGTTTCATTTAAAACAAGTAATATGACAGAACGTTAATTAAATAAGCACGCATTGTTGTGATTAGCATTTTTTATAACAATACAATAGAATTACTATTAATAAATAAATGCCTCAGCCAATGTCAGATCGCATTGTTATTCTGTATTATAGTACAGAAATATTTAATTATATTCCATAAGGTCTAAGAGTTCTAGCATTTAGCTCTATTTCATAAATATAGAATAAATTAAAAAGTAATATTTGTATTAATAACAGGTTTTCAGCAATCTAACTGATTATCTCGTACAGAGAAAACCAAGCGAGCTTCATTTTGAACTTTGATTGATTAGTGCAATTGCACGGATTAATATGCAAACCGAAGTTTTTTATCGTATCCTACTTTATCCAGACTAGGATTGCAGGCATAATTAATCATAGGAGGTGGACCACACATCAATACAATGGTGTCTGGTGATGGAGGATACATATGCTCGGAAATCATTTCAGCATTTATATATCCAGTACTGTATGGCCAATCCTTGCTACTTGTGTCAACAGTATACCAGATTTTCACTTGTTCACTATGTTTCTTAGAGATTTCATCAAGTTCGTTCCTTAATAGAATGTCTTTTTCGGTCTGATTAGCAAATAGTAAAGATACTTTAGTATGGTCTTCAGGATCTTTGATCATTTTTCGAATAAGCTGTAGCATTGGTGTGATGCCAGTTCCTCCAGCAATCATTACCACCTGGAGAAGTTTAATGAAATATAACATCTACCAACTGATAAACAAATATAAAACTTACGTATTTTACAGTGTACTCATTGGGAGGTTCCTTCCTCAGGAGCTTGATGGAAAATTTGCCATTTCCATTATAGACCAGACGCCCAGAGGGTCCTCGGAAGTCGACCGTTTCACCAATTTTAAGACTTTCAAGGTGCTGAGACATTTTTCCTCCTTCAGGGAATTTTGGATGAACATTCTTGAAGTATATCTGAGGATTGATAGAATACATAAATTAATATGGTTAAACGTTTTTACTCAGTAGTATTTCAATTATTACTTTGATGACCAAGTCCACATAGCCATGGTCATCGTCACTGGAAACTGGTGTGTAAGCACGTATCACAACTTCATCTCCAATTTTAGCTGTGAGATGAACATGCTGTCCAGTCGGGAGACCCAGAATGTGTTCCGGAGTAGGTAAACCAAACCGAAACCTTCTAGTGTCATGACTAAGAATCTCTTTTTCGATTAATGGCAAACTATATTTGACAACTGGATTCACCAGCAAAATTGGATTCTTCTTCTTTCCATTTTTATAAGATTGATAAAGCTTGATAACCAAACCAGTAGCTAGAACAGTTCCAACTGCAGCCAAAAGTGGCAGTATCTAAAAGAAATGAAATAAAATTAGAATTAACTTCATTCACAACACCATAGAAACCTTCACTACTATTATTAAATATCTATCACATTAATTACAGTTAAACTCTTATACTACAAAAAGATGTACCAATACCCAAAACATCATCATCAAATAGTAAATCGTTCAACTAAGTACTTGTAACTTCACAGCCTACAGTATGAGCACATTGTGATAAGAATTACGTTAAAAAACATATATGTACGACTATCAGTAATGATCCACGAGGTTATATAAATTACTAAAAGAAACAGGAGATAATACTGAGTATAATCTAACAAACCACTTCACATGTTTAATCACATGCACGAAAAATGATCAAACAGTACTTCACATGTCCAAAGAAAAAGTTTTACAAGCCCATATTTTATTTACCAGCGCTCGCGGATTTAACATGAGGTCCTGCTAGCTCACTAGCACGTGGTTAGCGAATCTAAAGAATGTGTCAAAAGCAGCAGGTTCTTAAAATCACAGATTGAGCAAGAAAAATGTAAATATCACCGGTTTTGAAGAGTAAAGTCCTGTATACGACAAGATTCAATAAACAGCCGAATATTAAAGAGAATTTCTGAACGCTAGATGACGATAAGGAGTATATTCTGCAGAATTCAGTAACTGACCATGCGATAGAAAGTTCAAGGAAGAAGAAAAGTTAAACGTGCGTGTCGCGAGATACTGTGAGATAATAAACCGGCAAAGCTAGACATAAAAGTATAATACCAGAGCGTTTCCTTTAAAATAGACCGGGTTCACTCGTGAACCCGATCTTAGAACGGTAGATTCTATTTATAAATGGAGACGTATGTTCTGGGAGTAATAGCATAGGAGAAGAACAAATATCTTCATACGTACTGCTGATGATGAACTCTCCTCGACTGTAGAAGACATCTCAAGTAGATATATAATATATGCATGAATACTATACAAATGAAATACTAATTTGAAATGGAAGGAATTTCTCGGTACAGTTTCTTTTAGTACAGCTTCATTGGTCCTCACGTGATCCTAGTGTATCACAAACTAACCGGAGCAATATGAATTCTTCGCATAATATTCAAATGATAACTATAAAAAACTGGTTAGATGACGTTGAATGTAAATGGTTGTTGTTCGTGTTTATAACTTTACATACGTTATTATTTTTTACTGAATCACTCCATCATTATTGATAGTGACAGAACTTAGGATAGATAGACTGTTATTCCTCCTGTATTATCATACAATTTATAATAACGTTAGAACGTTTCTTAATCAGATGAAAAGTATGATATATTAACTTATGGTAATCAGTACTAGAAACTATTCTTAGCGAGGACGCATTTTAAACGCGAGATTAGCATATTCCCAAAGGTGCAATTTTTAGTACTTTCAAAATTCAAGAATAGACTGCAAGTGCAGATATCGAAAAGTGAAGGGTATTTTTGAAAGTGGCGCTATTGCAATTTGATCTGTATCAGCCTCTTGCATGGACCATTCTGACTATTCTGCATAGAGAGATCTTTCAGAATATCAAGTAAAAAGCCCTAAACCCAGCTCTGTTTGAGATGCAGCTGATTTTCAAATTACATTCGGAATCATTTTATCGTAGAAAGTTCAGTGGTTGTCGTAGAGATGGCGATATTTATCACGTGGTGAGACAAGCACACTATCGCATTTACCGATCGAGCCAAGGCAACAACGAGTCCCTTCCTATTGAGCAAGCTCAGTGGGTTAGACGTAAGGGACCTCGTCCGCCGCAGGCGGCGGACCCTGTCAGCTATTGATTCTCGCGCAAAATGTCTCCGACAAAGGGCGACTTTAGGCTAGCAGGTGCTCAATAGCACCCGCACCTACCCCAAGTGAAGCCGGCCGAAGAACATAAGCACAAGTGGAACTTTACCCAGAGTCAACAGACTGCCCCGCACGACCTCTCCGCCGACAATTAGAATTGTCTTTACCCACACGAGTGCTCGAGGGTCAAAGAAATGTTGGAGCGTTTTTAGCAAAGTGAACAAATTATACTCAATACGCGAGAATCTGATTAGATTCACTAAACGAAAGACCGTGGCCGAATCGTAACCTAAGGGAGCTCAAGCCCCCGCCGGGAGACCCGTAAGGTCTTGTTGCGGCCACAATTTAGGTCCGACCCACTGAGCAAGCTCAGCGGATGAGGCGGAAGGGCAACCTCCGACACTATGGTCTATACATCTAGCTATTCTAACAGGGTGACTACTCTTATATGATTACTCGAATGAATATGTTCGATTCGACTAAAAGAATAGAACAAGCAAGACACGCACAATGGAAAGTGAGAGGGAACAGAGTGAAACAAGAAGACAGATGAGAAGACAGAAATAAAAAAGTCAAGAAGTAAAAAAGTAAGTAATAGAGTGTAACGTATTTTTTTCTTAACTTGACATCGATAAGCAAAATCAGAGAACTAACGAATCTTCGAGAACCAACCTACGTTACCTTTAGCCGTTCACCCTTCGTTCATGCATCCGCAAGCCAGGCGGACGCCAGCCAATTCTTATTTCACCGGGAATTCATAAGCCGGTATAAACTGGGAGTTGGGGTGAAACAGGCCCAACTCCACCAAGAACGAAGTTCTGACGGAACCTATCAGAAAGACGGTAGCTTAGCGGATCCTTTCGATTTTTGGGGACGCGTGAAATCGAGAAACGCAACCGTAAGTGCTGATCTTTGGGGTCGCGTAAGATCAGCAAACCCAACTGGATGCACGAACGGGAGCAGACGGTAACGGAAATGCACGGCCGCTCAGGCTGCTAGGTTACGGTAGAGAGGGTCGGAGTAAGCGTCAGGTAAATAGTGCGCGATACAGAGAACAGCTGATCGAGAACGTAACAGGTCGAAATCCCTTCACCAATTAATAAATTGGCGTTCTTTAACGAATCGGTACGTAACATAATTGGAGATCCTCCACAGTCGTTTCCCCAGGGCATCGGGCGACAGCTGGGCACCCTGTCCTCGGACATGGGGGTTCCTCCCCTGCTCTTAACTTTATCAAAACCGTAACTCCGCCCGTTCTATACAGCCCTTTGCCCATCTCCAGCGGGGCGCCGGTATCTCAGTCGGGCTTCTGCCGGTCCTTGGAGACGTCTCCGTTGACAAAACTGTACTAATCAACCCGAGAGCGTAGTTTCTGAACAGGGTGGCGACCTGAAGGGAGCCGGAAACGAGAACGTGACCTTTATCGGTAGCTGAAGTTGCCTTGTGACCGAGATTTGAAAAATCACGTCACAAGTTATAAAAGTGGAGAAGAAATAAGGAAAGAGATAAGTAAGAAAGTAAAGAATGAAGGATAAAGAAATAAATGTAAGGAAAGAAGAAGGTTGGAAATGCTTAAGAGGGATGCTTCCAAGAGACCAGTACAGGACACTGGCTCGAGGAGAACGGCTCGCTCCCCCCTAAGCCCCCCAATCCTCTCACTCCTCGAGTTCTGCTCGATGAAGTTGTGCGCACACAATTTTGGGCAACTTCAGTACTTCTAGATATTCTTGGCCAGGATTTCTTATTTCCAACTGTTAATATCTAAGAGAAAATCAAATTTTACTTCTTACTTAAAGATCGTTGATGTCAACCTGGTGAACAAGAAAGGGGAAGGACCTCGAGTCGACAAATTTAATTATATATTAGTAGCTAAGTTCAGCTTTGTTTTGTGCGCCAAGCAGTAAACATCAAGCTATAACATGTAAGTCGTTTTCAAATATAGTGATCATTCCAGTAGACAAACATTCATTCTATCGATATATAGTGGTTATAATTCGTAATTCGGATTCTCTAACGTCACATTGATCGGTAATGGCATCGGACGCCTTCAAGTTCACAGACTGCTTGTATTTACCATTGGGAAGTTAGCATGGGAAAATCAAAATTTATATGTTTATAATGCCTAAAAAATTGCTCCTTAAATGCTCCATGTTTTCATAAATGCTCCACTGCTATTATGCAATGATTAATAAATATTCATTAATACAGACATTTTTTATTTTTATTGAAATTTCAAAGAATAAAGCAAATTTTCATATGATTTTATTGATGAATTAATTGCTCCCGATTTGCTCCCAATTGCTCCGCAATTAGTTTTTCATTAAATTAAAGCATCTTTAAATAAAAAGTAAAATTTGATTTTCACTTAGCTGGATTACAAACGTAAACAATATGATTGGTTTGCGAACACACCTAGGACAACTGCGTTCGTAGATCAGCCAAGAGTGCGCGAGCATCATTATCTCGGTTCATTTTTGAACACACTTGTCTCAGGTACGCTTCAATGATTACGTTTCCAAGTTCAGAATTTAGAGGAAATGAACCAATCGTGCAATATTTGAGAAGACGAACGTGATACGTCGATCTCACTTAAATCCTTTATGCGCGCATTTTAGATACGATTAACCAATCACGTGTAAGTTTATCCTGTTGAATCCGTACGTGTAAACTTAGTAATTAGGGTAAACGGCCAAGTTACTGACCCTGTCCCAGATTGTGACCCCGACGGCATAATTTTGACTACAATAAATATAGTTTTTGTCAAATAATAATCCAATTACCGGCTAATTAAAAAGCGTTTTTCACTTTCAATTATAGGAGAAACACACTTTTTTTTGGAATAAAATATTTTAATATAAAAATTGATCAGTGAATAGTGTGACACACGTTTTAGTGGTTTCTCAGCGGCAGTGTTACACGGTGGCAGCAGTTGCGATATCTATGCTATTGTGAATTTTGTTCGTCATGTAAGTATAAAATGACATAAAAATGGTGTTAACGTCTTCAGCAGGAACCAGACTATCGATGAGATATGAAATTATTGAACTTTTGGTTAGATATTTGTTCAAATTCACGGGGTCAATAAGCGCGTCACATAATTGAAGTTTTGTTGCTGTTGTTGACCCTCGATTTATCACCTGTTGCGTCGAACAATTTGCTTGTTTAATATAATTTGTTTGTACTTAATGTGTGTCAATGAAATTACATAAATTGCAACTTAACCCATTTGTATAAGGACATTCGGAAATGTGAGAAAGTGGATACGCGCAGGGGGTCGATTGTATAACTCAAATGTAGTGAAAATGCTATAAGTGAATAATTGTTAGCCAATCGCGTGCTAGGATCAAAAGAAGACAAGCATAACGATTGTCATGAAACGTTGGAACATTTCCTTATTGGAGGAGTCAGTCAGAATGAAAGGAAGGAAGGATTATGAATCGAATACACGGAGGGGTCAGAAACTGCAACATGGGTGTTTCTCGAGTGTCAGAAACCTCGGCAGTAGACAAGCCCTATTAAAATAATGTTTTTGTTAATAAACCTTAATTGTTTCACTTTTATAACAAGTGAATTTCATTCCGAGGGCTTTGACGCACGAGTTGGGACCTTTAGTTTCCAGTTTGGCTATACCACGCGTGAATAAATAGCAAAATTCGATACAACGGCTCTTAATGTGTCAATAATTGGACCGTTTACCTTATTGTTTATGTTCGCAATCGAGCTAAGTGAAAATCAAATTTTGCTTATTATTCAAAGATGCTTTAATTAAATGAAAAACTAATTGCCGAGCAATTGGGAGCAAATCGGGAATAATTAATTCATCAAGAAAATCATATGAAAACGTGCTTTGTTCTTTGAAATTTCAATAAAAATAAAAAATGTCTGTTTTAATGAATATTTATTAATCATTGCATAATAATAGTGGAACAATTACGGAAACATATGGAGCATTTAAGGAGTAATTTTTTAGGCATTATAAACATGTAAATTTTAATTTTCCCGCGCTAACTCTCCGTCGGTGATGGTCTATCCTCTTTTTCCATAAGTCATCAGGAGGGGAAAGATAAGCATGCGCGGTTTAGGGGGTCGGTAGTGTAACTCGAATGTAGTGAAAATACGAAAAGTGAATAACTCTTAGCCAATCGTTGTGCTTGTCTTCTTTTGAATCAATCACGCGATTGGCTAACAGCTATTCATTTTTAACATTTTCACTATATTTGAGTTATATAATCAACCGCCTGTTGACTTCATAGTTATAGAAGCATAGGGATGGAGCATAACTTTTCCGGGGAATCCGTTGGGGGGGGGGGGGGGGGGTCGAGGTATATTACTTGTAATTGGTTACCATTGGGAACAAGCCCAGTAATGGGTATGTTCAGTAGAAACACCGCTGAGGGAGCAAATACAGTTGATTGGTCAAATCTCACAACTGTTTTAAGATTAACGGTCAAATGACCAATCAACTGTATTTGCTCCCTCAACGGTGTTTCTGCTGAACATACCCAATGCAAAAGTGCTACGTAGTCTGCCGTTTCTTTCGCTTCAAGGAGAACCAATAATAATAAGGCAAATTCTCCCCACCCCGCCACCCTCAGTTTGGTTTGACTCACAATCAGTTTGCCCATAATCCCAGTTTATGCTTCATCCCTGTATTTCTATCATCGACATGATCGACATATAGTACTGGACTGCTCACTGTAGCTGCAGAAAGTGTAACCGGTAATAGAAAGAGAGAGCAAATTGTTAGTACCTAGAGTCCCTCGAGTAAGAGCTGGCGGAAGAGCATTTGTGGTAGTGTATACGTGTATAGGGGCTAACCGGAAATGGAAAAATTAACTCACGCGGGTAATTTCAACTCTCAATTTCTATCAGTACCGCGTGCAGTGAAAGATGTGTAGACATTTCTTCTGAAACGTCTAGATTACGTAAGTAGAAAACGGATTCATATATATTCGTAACTTGCTGCATAACATCAAATTTAATATTGTATGACAGTTTTCGTTGAAAATGGATTATGTAAGAACTTGTAAATAAGAAAATCATAGAGAGGTTATGCTATGTTAAAAAGCTATTGCGTAGCGAATCAGAGTGATGAAACGTAAATTTCGATAACATCAAATTTATATAGAGAATGATGTTTATAAAAAATTGAATTTTGTAGACAGCAAAATGGGTGGATGCTGCATACTGAATTGCTCTAATTCTGGAAAGAAAGGATTTTGTATGTTCCGGATTCCACAAAATCTCATAAAAAGAAAAGCGTGGCTAGAACAGATGAATAGAACAAACTGGGAGCCTGGTACAGAAGCTCGCATATGTGAGGTAAATGGATATTTTTGTATAAATTGTTGAAAGAAGCCAAGAGTATGACATGAAATATGATTTTTATGTTATAATAAGGAACATTTTACATCGGACATGTGGGAATCGCCACAAACAAACAGGAAGAGAAAATTGAAGGCAGATGCATTTCCAACAATTTTCCCAGAACCTCCAGTGAAGAAGCAACATATGGAAAAGACTATTTTAGGGAAAAAAAAGGTATGGAAATCAGCATTCTTCTATGATTCACACTAAAATTGACACTATGATGATTTACTAGTTATACAAAAACCTAATGGAATAAGTAAAGTTACATGTTCATCAGAAATATTCATTACTGGTTTTTTAACGTTTTTTTAGAAATATATTCCTGATGAAGATAGCATATTTATACCAAAAATTCATAACAACGATATAACAAGTGGCCAAGGATTTATAATAGCAGAAGTGGTTGTTCCAGCAAATACTACATGTTTAAACCACCAAGAAAACAAACAAGGTGAAAAGGTGAGTCCTCTATTACTCTGGACTATCCTATAAAGTAGGTAATTTATACGTTGAACTGACAATATTACATGTATTACTATATATAAATGAAAAAATAAAATTGATCGAAACGATC